>DF242635.1:0-52928 GCA_000507305.1 Breviolum minutum Mf 1.05b.01
GAGAGGGGCTGCAGATGCAACCACTTCAACAACTGTACACATGCAATCATGGGCTCATGTATAGGGTTATATTCCTAACAAGTCCAGTCTTTCATACACAAAAAAAACAACTCTTCAGCTGAAAAAAAAATAAACATGCTTGCAAAAACTTACGGACCTTGAGTACAAGTTGCTGCTGATTTCCACCCCTGTTGCCTAAAAACATGGTACTTTCCTATGTTTTCCAGGTACTTTCTTTTTTGGGGGGGATGGGCCCACACGTTGCAGTTTACAAACTCGCTGGGACTTCCAACAAAATGTGTTGGATTGGGACCCAAGGTTTGGGACCGTTTGGGACCCCGAAACCACCGTCTTGGCGGCTTACTTTTCGTCCAGTTTATTCTGACGTGAATTGTCATAGTAACTAATAGTTGCAGTAACTAATCATCAAGTAATCCAAACTTTTTATTACTGTTGTTTTGGAGCAGTTTTCTACCTGTATTAACAAAAACAGATTTCATTATTATTTTGAAGTATTTGCTGATTTCAATTCGAAATGCCAGATGAACTTCCATGTTCTTCTCTTGAACTGATCCGGAACAGCTGCAGTGAGCGATCAGTGTCTAGTACCTACTGAAGCTCTTTCAATCAGTCCACTTTGTCTATCGCGAATGGCATAAATTCTACTGGATGATATTCATGTAGTAGCATGTTCCCTATGTTGATTGTATCTCAGTATCTCTTTGTATTACAATTTATGCAAATTGATTCTCTCATTCTATCTTACAGGTTCCTTGCCTTTTCTCTATATAATGTCATAGAACCATGGAACATTACCTTAAAAGTTTCAAAGTGAATTCCAATATTTTGTGCAATTGAATAAGATACTGATTCTTGTCTCCATTAGGGCCTACAAGAAATCAAAACAAAATATTGCTCTAGGTGCAGTTCTTTCGTTGTACAAAAAGCTGTTGTAATCATAAACTCCAAGTAGCGTCTGGATAATTTGACACATGGCGGTGTCAATTTTTCCACATGTTGTGCAAACAAAAACGACCGCGTGTGCATTTCTTGACAGGTGGTATCATAATGATGTTTTCATTTGTCTGTGGAACTTTCAAGCTTTGAAGGATCGAATAGTAATGCTACATCATCTTGTGCCAAAAGACTAGAACAAATCAAATAAATACATGCCTACTATATATATATATCATATATGATATATATATATATACATATTCCTGTAATAGCGATGGAGTAAATTCCAACAACTTGTAGATGTATCTCCTCTAACAAGAAAGTTTCCCGGTAGCAATTGCTTGAGATGACTTTTCAGAGATTAGTTTCATGTGAGCCGTGCGGAAAAAAAACACACATGACATTCCATGAGTCATCCTGGTTGGTTAAAAGGGAGCCTTATGGTACTGTTGATGGACGAAATCTTGCACCACCTGGGATGGTTAAAATCCTATATATATAATGGGATAATCATCATCCTTAGTGGTGCAGGATTTTGTCCATCAACAGTAGCTTATTATAATCCCGAAACAACTGGGTAGTATAATGTATAATGCCTGATATTATTGTGTTGTCCCCCCTTCCCAGGATGCCAGTCACGACCCAGGAGTTGTTATAGTCTTTAGGTTCGGGGATCCGAAAAAAAAAAAAAAAACCTTCATTTGCCACGATTGCACATCCTGGGAGGGGGACAACCCAACTTATATACAGCAAATAACCAGGGTCAACTCATCGCTGCTCATGTTGGTCCATGCATTCCCCGAGGCAAAAACCTCTTAGTTCTTGGGCCCCCTAACCGCCCCTTTGCCGAACAACACTGCCACCAGTTATAGACCCTGGTTGGAGCTGTGATTCGGTTTTGTTTTGATGTTTTGATGGTGTCTTTGATGGGTTGTTTGACAGGAAATTTCAACTGTTAAGGGTGAAGTTGACGGGTAGTTTACATTGGATGTACTGGTTACACCCTGGAAAAATCAACATGTTGAACCCCAAAGTCATGGAGGTTTGCTTCAGATGTTCTTCCTTTTCAAAAAAAAAAAGTTGACTTTTAGGTTCCTGTCGCCATTGATTTCCAGGGGTGTATCGCCAGTGAAGTTCTGGTTGTAAAAAGGTGAGTTACAGTCCTGGTAAGCAACCGGTAGGCAGGTCATCTCAAACAAGAAAACCCCATGCCCAACGGATTTTTCCACTGCTCATCCCATACCATCCATGTATGGTATGTTTACCTACATTTACCATAAAGATCAACCAAACGTAGGTAAATATACCATACATGCATGGTATGGGCATTGGGGAAAAATCCAATGAAATCACCCTGCTTTAGAGAAAAATGTGTTGGTCTTCGGAAAGTTCAAACAAGTTACCAAAAAGGATGACTTGCAAAAACAACCACTAATCATGTGTAATCCCCAGCACATTGAAAATTTCACCAAGCCCAAAAGTGCTTCAAAAACCCTCGTCTTGGTGAGGTGTCAAACACCCCACAAGCAGCAGGGCCTTGCTGAACCCTTTAGAGGAGTATGGCTTATTTAGCCAAGCCTTGGAAAGACCTCCAAAAGAATGGGGGGTCCAAAAACTCAATGAAAATATGAGCTACACTTGGAGGATCATCCCAGTTAGTAAGTGGTTAGGATCAGCCCCATTTATAAGCCATGGAAAGCCCATTTGGAAGGGGAATAACCCAATACCAAGAGGACTTACGATCACCATGGTTATTAACCATTTACAAGTCATGGGATGATCCTCCAAGTAATCTAAAAAACATACATGTATACCTATACCTGGAACCTCAGATTGTCCTCTATTTTTGGTGGCTTGTTGACTCTGCAAAGGCCCAGTTGTTGGGATCACTCGGGTTCCAGGTAGTTGCTAGGGTTTTTGTGGGCCACTCATTTCAAAATAATATGCGCAAGTGGAAGTTTTTAAGAATCATGGAGAAAAAACAAAACAACAGTTTCTGTTTTCCACAAATTCCCTCCCAAAAAAAAGTCAGGTCGTGGAAATGTCCACAATCAAAGTTACATACCCTTATTCGTGCCAGGGTCGATCAACTGCTTATGTTGGGGATGGTCCTCCCACTGGGTATGTAAACCCCTACTATAAGGTCCCCTAGGCAAACCATAGGAATTTGGACCCTAGGACATGTGTTGTTTCCTTCGAGGTCACTTCTTACTACTCCCTACAAAACGCGGTCGCTGGTCACTGCTCATGTTGATGGAAGAAATCCTGCACCACCTGGGTAAAAACCTCCAAATGATAGTATAAACTATCAACCTCAACTGGTTAGCAGGATTTCTTCCATCAACAGTATCATGAGAAGTTAAGGGGCCCAACACCCCTAATGCCACCCCTCCCAAGAAATAAGGCATCATTAAGGGATTCTAAAGGGATCATGGCGGTTGATACTTCTCTCACACGTGGCGCCTGCGCCGCTCCCCTGGGCAACAAAAACGCCGTTGCTGCCGAGTCGTTGATTGTTTTTTGGGTTGCACCGTTGGAGGAACACAAGAAATCTTAGTAAAAAAGGAGGTTGAGTGGGAAAAGAAGTGGTTGAAATGGGAGACAAAATTAAAAATCTATGGAAAATGTGTGCATCTCACAATTTATTGGCCCTGAGTGTTTTTTTCCTGCTGACAATAAAAATGATTTTCCTTAAGGTTCGGTATGTGGCTTCCCTACCTAAAACACCAAACCTCAGGTCTGACTGGTACGGTGGGTCCTGCAAGCTATGCTTCGCGCTGTTTTCGCGGAAAACCCAGAGATCTTCCAATGTATCAGCCGGCAAAGATGATGAGTCATGCAGCCCCAAAAACAATGACCAATTCCATTCCTAGGAACTTCAAAAACTGTGAACTGTTCTATGGATCGAAGTTTAGCATCTTTAGCAGCTAAATCTCCTGTTAAATGGAGCAGAATCCCCCCAGTTGCCCTGTGCCAACCATTTCAAATATTTTAGGCCCCTGCAATGAAGGGACAAGCAACTTGGTGGATGAATCCCAAAAGAATTGGAAACCCTTAGGCTGTTTTACCCTCCCTTTTTAACTAACAAATTTGGCACTTGAATTTTTGGACCTCTGCAAGAGGGGAAGGATCCTATTGGATATCCCATCATTTTTTCCCAGCTCCAACGGAAACCGTGATTTGTTGCCCGGGCGGAAGGTTTTTCATCTTGGAGGTTTGGTGGAAGATGCAACGTTTTCAGACGAATCTCATGGAATTTTTAGACCTCTGAGATCTCAAAACACTGGGAGTGCAAGATGAGCCACGGTCAAAAAACCCGGGGTCCCCTACTTTCGATTGAATCCTGGTGGATTTTTTAGGGATCCTTTATATTGCTTCATTATAATCCCTATATAACTGGGTAGTAAAATCCAAGGCTTTGATGGTCGACTTGTTGACTGCCAGGGCAAACCTTTTCATGATCAATGCACCTCTGAAAATTAGCATGCCTGGAAAACATAGGAATTCGTACAATTTTTTTAAGGCAACGAAAAGATTGCTGGTTTTTTAGGGGCCCCTCAAGTTGATGGAAATTAATAGCAACGGCTGTTTTCCAGGTGGAACCAAAAAATGAAAATAGCTCCCTGGAAAAGGAGAATCCTATTGAAAACCCACCATTTTTAGGGGATAATGTTGGTTTTAGGGAGTGAAAATCCCCTGAACATTAACGGCTGGAACCAAAAAAAAATGACCGGTTTTTTCAAGATGCGGATTTCCTTTTGATTTGCCCAGCCCTTTGCCTCAGCATTTTGCGCCCGAAATTTGGGGTTTCCCGCTTTTTGATAAAACATTCGATCCGGTCCTCAAAATCGAGTTAAACCTCTTACCCTCCGGTAATCTAACATAGCAATGGGAAATCCACCCATTTGAAGATGTATTTCCTATTCAAGATGGGGATTTTCCAGCCAGCTATTTGGTTTACCGGAGGGTACACAAAAATACAACGTGGATTCACACATACACACATCCAACCAATAAGAAAGCTGATGCTATTTTAGTCAACCCATCCCAATCAAAACAAACCAACACCTCCCGGAATTTGCCATCGAAAAAATCACCAAACTTTTTTGTCTTAAAAAAAATCCGTAAACACTCCAGCAGCAGTGTTTTAAAGCCCAGCTACACTCACATTGGAGAAGCCGCCTTGTGCCAAGGGAGCCGCTGGGTTTTTTGGGACCTTTTCGCTCAAATGATTTTGAAAGTCCCTTCCAAACAGTTAGTTATAAATACAAATATCAAAAAAAAACATACGTAATATAAAAATATAAATATATATATAATTATATATATATATGTATATCTATGGCTTTATAGATATCATATATATGTATATTGTTCGTGGTTTCTACCCATTGGAAAAATATTGGTCATGAAATCTTACCCAAGTAGTGGTGAAAACAAAAAAATGTGAAACCACCTAGATATATCTAGATATGCACATGTGTTCACAGAGAGATTGAGAATCTTTTGGGAGACTTTGATCATTCACCAAAAATATCAAATTTGCGAAATGTCAAGGAAAGTAATTAAGGACAAATTCCCCTACTAAACCACCATTTCATTGTAGCAATATTCGGATTGTTTGGGTGTCTGGTATGTTGACTTACGGTGTGCAATACCTTCAAGGCATGGGCATTATCATGAGGGATAGTCACGCACCTAACAATAGCGGTACATTTGCTAAGAAAGGAATGTTCATTGCATTCATTGCTTTATTCCCCTTCTCTTTACAATATAATACGGCTCTCTATACTATATACCCCCGAAATCTAACATAGATACCAAAAATGATGGTGTTTAATCAAAATGTATCTCCTTTCAAATATGGCGTCATTTTGGGTATCTATGTTAGGTTTCGGGGGTGTATACCCCTTCTTTCGTTTCATATGAACAAAACCAATGAACCAGGCTTGGACCATGGCATCATCCTGCAGGTCGGATGGACCTTAATAGAGATTCTTATCATGGCTTATGAGACTCCTCATATACCTTCATAGTCCCCTACATATATATATATACACACATATTTATCAAAAATAGATAAATAATTCCAGATGTTGGTCACTACTGAAGTTCCGATCTTTACTGTTAAAAAAACAAACTCAATTTCACCTGGATGTGTGAAACCCTCACGACACATTTTTGCCAGAGAAAATCTGCACCTAGGCTTCCACTGGTCGAAGAATCCAAGGTGGAACCTGCCGCCGACCGCTAGGCCCTAGACATCCAGTCACAACTGTTGATGGTTCAGAAATCCCAAACAACCACCTGGGATGTATCCAAACACCTTGTAAATGATGGGATTTCAACTAACATACCAACTACTAGGTAGTGCAGGATTTCTGAACCATCAACAGTACCTCCTGACATGAACGGTGTTTGATTGCTATGCTATGTTTTTATAGGGGTCCAAATATACCGAACCTTGAGGTGGCAATGGATGTTTAGGGCACGCAGATTTGGGGAAGAAAAGTCGCGAATGAAATGAATCATCTTAAAAGGGAATGAATCATCTTCCAACCATCAATTTTGAGGGGATATGTGGATATCTTCGTTTTCAGGCAGAATAAAGTTTTTCAGGTAACCACCACATCGGCAGCAACGACTACGAGTACTTGAGGCCTGTCATGCCCCCCAAAAAAGCACCACAAATTCCGACGAGTCCCATCCACAAGTGGAGAAAGTCGGCCAATAAATTCTTGGTGGTTGGAAAACGGATCATTTCCCACTTACTTCAAAGAGAGCATGTTTGTGGCTTGGAAGTTGCACATGAAGTTGGATGAAAAGGGTTCATTACATTACCAACCTAAACAATCTACTATTGTTTTCGGGCAATCATTCCAAATCTGACCATAGATTTGCATTGTTTGACCCTCCCCACCCTCAAAAAAAATGGATAATTCATAATTCAATCATCCCTAATGAATCTCTGAAACTTTGATTTTTGGCCCATCCAAAGTATAAAGGTCTTTCGTTTTGAAGGAATTTTTTCGAGGTCAATCTCCTGAAAGATCTATGTAAATGGAAGTTAGGAGACCCAAGATCGAGTGTTGGGCTAGGCTGTGCGATGAATGTGCATTCAAAGAGGGAAGCTTTTTTGTAGAACAAATCACCTGGAAAAAAGGCTAAAAATGCCTTTTCAATTCAAATGATCCTAGAAATCTCAATTTCTATGCATATAGCATTGGTGAACATGTTATTGGATCTTTTCAAAATTTCTTCGTCAAACAACCCTCATGGCACCCACGCTAGCTAGCGCCATGCTGGCAGCGCCAACCCTTTCTATATTATGACTGGATCATCATCATTCATCATTCATCATTTTGCCTTCTGATATTACCACATCAAATTTGAAAAAAAAAACTTCTCTGTTCGCTAGCTACATCCTGGAATAAAAACTAAAAACACCAGCGACATCTTAGATATCATTCATGCCTTACTGTTCTAAAAGATGCTAAATGCTTCCCCCGGTACTGTTGATTCTTCACCAGAAATCCCCCACGGAGATCACCTTTCCGAAAGGTAGCTCATGGGTAGCTTATGGTAGTAGACGGAATTCGACCAAATGACTTTTCTTATCCCACTTCATGTGCCTCGAATTACATCCAGATGTTGTCATGTTTTTAATTCGAGATTTATACAATAATGTATAATTATATATATATGCATGCATTAAAATATGAAACATATACACACATAACCCAAACTTACCGAAAAAGAACATCACCTGAAACAAAAAAAAACAAAACATGTTTTTCATGATCAGCCTCCCAAAAAACCATGACATTCTTTGGCAACCCAATCCTCTGCAAAGTTGGTCTACCCGAGTATGTGGATTTCTCTATAGCCAACTTGGAAGAATTATTTCACCAACCTGGGATTTTTTCCAAACAAACAATCAGGGGTCCAGTTGGGACCTGGGACCCTTCTGGACCCTTAAAACCGCCACCTGGAAATTGGATCACCAGAGTTTTGGAGGTACTTTTTTTTTCGCTCAAAAAAGTTGAAAATCGAGCCAAAATCTCTGCCGGGAAAACCCAGCCTGGACTGGTACTCCGAGAAACCACCTGGGAGAAGATTACAACAGAAATCGCCCACCAACCAAGCAGTGGGAAATTTCGAAGAACAACATGCCAAGGCGGGGAGGGAAAGATAGGGAAAGGGGGTGGGGTTCTAGGGGTTAACTGTTGATATGTTGGTTGTTATGTGGCTTAGAAAAAAATGATCCTGGCAGTTGGTGGCAAGATCTTCCAGGACTTTTGAAGGGTTTGGTCAAAAAATCCGAAAAAATTATCCAAAATGGACGCGTCCAAAAAACCCAAAATTCCTGGAATTTTTGAAAGAATGGTTTAGAGTGATTCCATAGTAAAAATATGTAAAAATGGAATAAGCCTGGTGGTGACTGTTACTGGGTGGGGGGTAGTTCCAATATATACACCCAAAAAAAGGCAAACAGACTCATCGCAGTTTTGTCTACATGCCACTTGTTTGGTAAGAGAAAAGGAAAGCTTGAGACTCAACCTCTCAGCTGATTAACTGCTGGGGATGGGTAACAGTGGATGAAAAATTAGGATGACTTCAGTCTTGCCTAAACACTGGTTCACAGTGGATTTTTTGATGAAGGTTACATAATCTTTAGGTCCTTTTTGCCAAACGGTGATGATTACTCAGTACTCTCCCTCCCATCATCATGGAAGACTAGTTACGTTTCAAATATAACTATTTCCACTTCCATCATTTGAGTTTCAGGGTATTTTCCCACTGTGAACCAAGGTTTTGGCAGCGAAACGAAAGGATGGACAATTTGGTAATGTAGCTTCTTCTTTTTCAAAAAAAAAACACGTGTTTTTCTATATCCATAAGAAAACAAAATAGCAACTCCTTTCCAAAAATATTTATCTTTATAGTTCAATGTGCATCCCTTTTTAAAAAACATATCCGAGTGTTGTGATTCCGAGCGGTTTGATCCCAGAAACTGAGCGGTTGAAACCGCGATGTTGAATATGTTCCAAATGTTCAGGTACCAGCAGTTGGAAATGAAGGGGGAGTAGAAATCAAGAATCAAGTGAACATAATGAATCATAATGACATGATCGTTGCTCATCAGTAAACATCACCCACACAATCTCCATCATTTACATGGTCATTGAAGATCACCATGATGGTTGTCTTCATCGTCGTCGCAATCGCAATCCTTGTCCTCTTTGTCATCGCCGTCATCAAGATCACCATGATGGTTGTCTTCATCGCAATCGCAATCCTTGTCCTCTTTGTCATCGCCGTCATCATCATCCTCAACACCAACACCATCATCATCATCATCATCATCATCATCATCATCATCATCATCATCATCAACACCATCATCATCATCAGCATCAACAACAACATCCATCCTGTATCATCCATTCTCTATCATCTCTTCACTTTCCCATGTCCCCATGACTATAAGCTGCCCTACACTGGATGGTGGTCGTGCAGGTCGCCCAGCTCCTCCTTTCCATCACACACGTCTTGGTCGCATTTCTTCCCAGACATTTTTTTTTCTAGGATGAACAAAAATTGGGAAACAAATGAAACCATTTATAATAGAAGTTTCTAAGTAACATACAGATAGATACATATGTATGTATGTATATATATATATATCACTTGTATACTGCTCTTATGATTGGAAACAGAATTGGAAACATATTCTGCTATAACCAGGCTAGGCTAGTAAGTTGGAACAGTTCTAACTTAACTTATGATTCCCTTGATTGTAGGATTTGTCGCATGACGATGACGATGACGATGACGATGACGATGATGATGATGATGATGATAATGATGTTGCATGTTTTTCGACAGATGTTTGCGGACAAATCTATTTCGCTGGCATAGAGAAGTCCTTTTGTGACTAGATACCTTATATTTTTTCACCAGATAGAGATGCGTATGACCGTCTCAAATCTTTTTGAACAGCATAGGCTGGATGATTGGAACCAGCCGGTCACCATCGCGAATCCCTTGGCGACTATGACACCAACCCCAAACTTCGTGCAGTACCAGCAACATTTTTGGCAATATATGTTGATCCCTTCAAAAAAAAACATGAGTTGATCATACTACCATCATGTTTGATCCTGCCCCAAAAAAATGCTCCCATTTTAATAACGACCCCTGTAATTGGCTTCTCCCCGATTTTTTCGATGACCTTCTTGGACCCCCAAAAACACATACCCATCCCTCCCCACCTCGTGTCGGTTGACGAGCCGCCTCGGTTATTGGCAAAAACGGCTTCTCCGGTGACGTTTTTCCCGTGGATGGCTGAACTGTGGTACAAAAAATGCGGTCCGAAAATCAGGAATCCTCCTCTTCTTTACCCCATGTTATTTCTTAGTAAAAATGTTGGTGCATCTATCCTTTGCCAGCTCTTTTGACCGAACAACTCTTTCGTCCAAGTCAAGAACAACCAACTTTTTAAAGACCATTCAGCATGTATTGAATCATGAGAGTATCATAGGAAGTGAGGTGTTGATTCCAAATGAATGGTAGCTGGTGTCCACCAGGACTCTTGGTTTAAAAGCTCGTCTCCAAAATGATCACCACTTCAACTGAACCGTGATTTTGTGAGGAAAGAGTGCCAAAATATCATTGCCCAGCATTGGGGGTGCGGGTTGGTGGGATTCTGATTTTGTTGATGTTACGAAACATGCTACACCCCGAAAGACTAACGGCTGGAATCTGAAAAAATCATCTTACAAACCCTGTGCTAGTTTTCGGGGGTGAATTACGATCATGCGGAGGCTCCTTCAGTTCAGCGGTCAATACCCATGGGCCCATGGTTAATAAGTCCCCTTAGGATCGGGTTGAAATGGCCTTAAATGGTTTGCAAATAGGTTTTACTAACTACTTACTAACTGGGATGGTCCTCCAAGTAGTCCTGTTCAAACATCCTGTTTTTGGTCATGGTCGAAAAACCGATGGACAGTCTAGTGTAAGAAAGTGCAGTTCTGTTCGTTTTAGGGGCCCATGTTTTTCTACCCTCAGTGAAAGACTGAGCCAAGAGTTTCCATGATGCTGCGTGTTTTTTTGTGTTCACCAGGCTTGAACACGCAGGATCCCATGATTTTTTTCCATCTCAGAGTCTATCTCACCAGTTGAAATTTAATATATAGCCCTTGGGCCCTTGTAACTCACAATCCTTAAAGATAAATAAAGATAATGATTAATGAAAAAAGCCTTCCTCCATTAAACATGGTGCGGGTGAAAAATGGGTTCGAAAAATGGGGGGATAATCTCCAATAGAATGGTCACCTTTCAGAAGTGTTTGTCAAATTTTCCACTGAACCAATCGGAGAAAGACTAATCTCACTCACTATTCACTAAAAAAAAGTAACCTGTTCACATCTGACAAGGCATGACTGAACCTTCTCAAAATATGCGGAGAAAAAAAAACCCTTCTCCTCAGGAGATAATTTGGATCAAAAAGAATAGAATGCCCTACTTGGAGGATCATCCCAGTTAGTAAGTAGATATCAACCCCCATTTAGAAACCATTTAGGCCATTTGTAAAGGGAATAACCCCATTTAGGGGACTTACTAACCATGGTTATTAACCATTTACTAAATGGGATGACCCTCCAAGTAGACATCCAAAAAACACCAATTCACCCCAGGTGTTTTTTTGTTACACTGGATGTCGAGGTCGGATATTTTTTCGCGGCATGTTGTTTCTCTTCTCGGCCCCCCAAACTGCCAATAACAAGGCGGTGGAGAAGCAGGTACGTAGGCCTGAGGTGCTCCAAGGAATTTCGCGGTTTTTTTTTGAAAATGGGGTAGAAGTTGCCGTTGTAACGTTGTTTGTGAACGAAACATAGCTGGCTGGCCAAAGAAATTGTCTACAAGTTTTTTTTGGTTATATAATATATAGACCTGTTCCAATGAGAAATGCAGTCCCTAAAACTAACAGCTTGCCCCCTTAAAAAGGGTGGTTTGAAGACTACTTTCCTTTTGGATCCTTTTGGGAAGGCCTATTTTCAGGGTCGAAGATGATGGAAAATTTCCCATTGCAACAGGTCAGTTTCCAGCTCACTTGAGCGCTGCAATTTGCTGCTACTACTGTTACCACTACCACGGTAGTACTACTTGGAAAAACCAGTGCAACTGTTGCTACTTGTTGGGGCAGGGGACCAGGTGCATAGAACATGCATGCATGCATCGGCATATGTATGTATTGGTTTTTCTAATTATTTTTTGCATATAATGTCAATGTGTCCTAATGGCCAGTATGTAACCCCCAACCAGTTGTTCATGTGCTCGTCATTGACAGTAGTATGGAAAGTAGTTGTCGCGGCGTCGCAGATTTCATTTGCTTGTTACTAACTATGCACCGTTCGTATGAGATATGTTGCAAGCGCTAGTATCAATAAGCGCTTTGCCTACTCTATCTGATATTGATACTGGTTCAACACTAATTCATCTGTGCGTTAGTCACTTGCCACCGACCCATAACAAGGATGTCTGATACTAATCTTATGCAACTCCATCTTGATGGGACCATAACATACAATCAGGGAAACGTCTGTACAGCATCTATGATCCTGGAATCCTGCCTTATTATACAACTAGGTGCACTTTTCCCCGGCATCAAAAACCACATGGCTGAACTGATCCGTCTACCCCTGCGCTTCGCCAATGCCCAAAACAGCAACTCCTTTGAGGACTAAGATCAAGGGTGATTTCAGGGACCCCCGTATGGTAAGCTTCCCATACTATTCCCATACCATTCCCATATCTTTAGGGATTCTTATGGGAGTGGTATGGGAATAGTAAGGGAAAGGGGGTCCCAATATTGTTCCAAGATAATGAAAAAAGTCTGTAATTGATTATAAAATGTCTGTCAACATAATCACCTCAAGTTTTCAATCCTGTAGATCAAGTGATATCACCAAAAAAAAACAAACACTGGTCAAGTGGCTATATACGTGAACTAACATTCTCTCCATCTTGAATTGCCATTCTCACAGTTTCCCCAATCACCGCACCGCCCCCCAAAGCCTTCAACGGAAGGCCTGCGATGGGGGTAAGGTGGATATTCATACCTGGAACCCTCAATGGTCCTCTATTTTTATAGCCTTGGCCTTTCCAAACAAGGTCTTTTCCAATCAATACAAGGGTCATTTGGGTTGCAAGGGTCATTTGGGGTTCGAGGTATTTACATATTATATTACTAGCAGGGTATTGGTGGTTTATATCATCACATCATCCATTTCGTTCGATGGATATGGATTCCGGAGTCCTTTTCGTTGTTGTAACGGAGAAATCGTAGGCCCTCACTACAATGAGAATGCATACCCACCGAAGGATTCTGAATGATAAAGGTTAATCAACCCAAGGTTAGTTGGTTGATAGATGGTTAGTGGTTAAGCCTCCGAACTAAGAGACCCTTACTAGTTGGTCGTTTTAACCCACTTGAAAAATATTAGTCAAAGTGGATAATTTCCCCAAGTAGGGGTGAAAATAAAAAATAATTGAAACCACCACCTAGCTTATCATTGGGCTGTCTTGAGTTGAGGTCTTGCGGAGAGGTGTTGTTGACTTTGGTCACTCGGTCTGTCCCAGTCTGTCACCATAGGGGCAGCTAAGACCAATACACCCCAGAAATTTAACAGTTCGCCCCAAAAAGTAGGCAATCCCAAAAGGAAACTCATCTTCCAACCATCATTTTTCAGGGGCGAACTGTTAAATTTTGGGGGTGTAGTTTCCAAGTAGGTGGTTGAACCACTCATGTCAAAAACTAAACTTGTCCAAAATGGCTCAGGACATCTTCCCCCAAATTGTCACTGCTCATGTTTGTTTCTTTAAACCAGCACCTGGCAATTGGTTAGCTGGTGCTTTACTAGGGAAACCTGTAGCATCAAAGGATTACATAGGTCATTTCGGGGATACCCTAAGGGTTTACCCGTGGCTTATGAGGTCCCTATACACCTAGGTAACCCCATATATAACTATATAACCCAACCAACCGGGGTGAAATGTCCACTGCTGACTGCTGATATAAGAAACACGGCAATTTGGGAAGCAAAAATCTCTGCTGCTGAAAACACCCAATCGAAGGCCACCTACACCAACCGGTACTGTCATGTCATAAATCTTTTGGATGGTTCAGAAATCCGAGGGAGAATCGGATAAACTGGCCAACCTTAAGTGGTCAGGATTTCTGAACGATCAACAGCTTGCACGTGCATTGTGCCAGTGGCGTTTAAGGTTTAAGGGGGAATGATGGTCATTTTAGATCCTTTTAAGGATTTCAAGAGGATGAAAACTACTTCTCAGCCAGCTAGATTAGACTATATACCGAAGGGTAGTTGCTCAACAATGGGAGACAGGCAGATGTTATGGGTCATGTTGTCAGGTCTTGTTTTGTGATCTCTATTTTTCTTGGTCATCAAACTCTAGTCTTCTTGGCGCAATACATCTTCAGTGATTCACTGACTAGGTGCTCACCTGAATTGAGCAACTCTTGCAACACTAAAATCAAAGTACCTCGAGAGGAAAGAATGACAGATTTAAGTTCATCTTTATTATGTCATATCTATTTCAATACACCCTGCTAGATCAACATTGACTATCATAGACTATCAACATGGTCCCCTGTGGAAAGGAAATCCCTTTCAATCAAAGTAGGCATAAACAGTGTTCCAGTTCAATCGATTGCAGCGGTCATTCTATTACTCTTACCACCCTAAATCACTTCACAAAAAACTTTTCACTGAAATCACTCCCAACTTACCAGCCACGTTTCCAACAAGTTATAACAAGTTTCACCTTTTCCCTATATCTTACCAGGCTAAGTTGAATCCACCCCTACCATTTTTGGGCAGGTCGTGAACTTATCGGTAGGCCAAGGCCCGAAAGGCCACCTGGTTCGTGAGGCCGCTGCGCCCGGAACGCCATCCTGCGATGATGGAGGATGGAGGATGGAGGATGGATCCGAGGAAGAGGATGGATGATTATTATGATCAATTTTCAGTCTTTCTATTCGGTTCTGCTTATTCCTCCATTTTGCCATTATTATCATTATCATCATCATTGTTATTAATCATCATGAATTATTGCTATCACTAATTGTCATTATCATTGTTATTATCATCACTATTATAGTTGTCATGAACATTCATATTACGCTATCTTGTTTTCTTTTCTGAAACCCTCAACAACATCCACCCCCACCTCCATCAAACATTGTGGGACGGTCGAGGTCCCACACCTCTAAGAAACGTTCAAGGCCGAAATCATCGGGCCGTGGCTGCTGACGCCTGGAGGTTGTGAACCATCAAGCATGACTGGTCAACCAATGGTTAATAAAGTTACTAAACCCTTAAAAAGGCCTTATTTCTTGGGGGGGAAACACGTTAGGAGGGGGGTAGGTTCACCAAACCATAAATCAAGGATTGGAAGTAAAAATGATTATCAAAATCTTGAAACCACCACCTAGGTAAAGTATTTAGAAGCACCTCCTAGGAAAGCAAAATGGACCAAAAGGGATGAGGTTTTTCGTTGAGAGCTTCTCTTGAAGCAAACATTGTAAACTGCCAGCATCCCAATGGCTCATAATGGCTCCGTTCATCAACTAGCTTTGATTCCGTTCCCTAAAACAAACTTTGCGAAATCTTGTGTCCCCTGTCGGAAAAAATCATCAAAAAACACGAAAAAGGCTACGTGAATCAATCCCATCATTTGAGAAGCCAAAAATCCCCTCCAAGAACTTCAGCATTTTAAGCCCTAGATACTTTGCACAACTCAAGAATGAACAAAACAAATTGGACAGTTTCCAACTTGAATTTCTCAAAAAAAAACGAAAATGAAAAACAAAACACGAGAAACTTGAAACTTGCTCAACTTTCAGATCAAGGTAAGTTTTAGGTGGATGGATTTTTTGGTTGTTGGGGATTAAAAACTCTGGCAGCCACAGGTGGTTCCAACCCCAACCAGAGTCTTGCCTGGAAATCCCTGCATGAGGGATTTGGGGATTTCAGGTCCCACCAAATACTGCTAGAGAAGAGAAGAATATCTGCAGCTAAACTACCTTGACCTTAACAAAAAAAAACGTACAAGTAGTAGTGAAACGTGAAACTGAAAGTCTTCCAATCTACAAGATGCTTTTTTGTAGCTATTCAAATTCCAACATTCAGTGACTCTGTGTGTATTTGAACAAGTTTTGAGAGGTCAAGCTGTGATTTTGTGTATAGACTCCTCTATCTCAATATGAAGACAAACCCTCCCCCAGGATTGAACCCACCTTGGTAGTGACATGTTTTCAACGCACATCTCAGCGAATCACAGTGATTCGTCAATGACGATAGAAACAAAACAGTGTTTTCTTCCAATTGTTGCAAGTGAAATTAGGAAACATGAATCTCCAGGTGATTCAAAGTGCCCTTTTCATTTCGTAGTTGGAGGTCACTTAACCCCTTGAAAGGTCACTTAACCATCCCAAAAAGGTCACTATGAATCACCAGGCTGGACAAATTTTCAATATTTCACAAACCTAGATGTTGCCTGATTTCTCCGGAGATTTCCTCGAAACCTCAGCCACCTTTTGGGGTTTGTTTTTTGGGTCGTGAGAAATAGGGAGCTTGTGAAACCACCACCTATGAAACCACATTGGTCAAATCATGGGGGTTCTAAGTTTCCACCATGGAACATTTGTTCATCCATTGCTTTGATCGGATGTGTAAATTATCCATGTATATAAATGTATATATATATATACATAAATGAACGAATATATCTATATGTACACATACATATACGTATACAATCATATATATCATATACATATATATATATACATACATGCATACATATATTGTGTATAGAGTTTTTGTTTTACCTACCCATAAGATCCATGGGACTGGTAGGCATATGTACCTACATGAAAACCACAAACATAACAAAAATCAACAAATTCATGTAGATATACCGTTCGTCCCATGGATCCATCATGGGATACTAGATGACATTTCGTTCCCAGTTATCTGGGGATTATAAATGATAAACTGGTTGGTGGATGAACCAACCCATCTGAAAAATATGCTCGTCAAATTGGATCATGAAACCCCAATTTTCGAGGTGAAAATAAAGAATCTTTGAGTTGCCACCACCAATCGTGATCCTTTCAACATGTCAATGATAATCCATTACCCTCCTACTTTCCATGAAAAGTCCTGGGAGTCCTGGTTGGTAAATAGAGATCCTTATTTCATGGTTTATTTCCAGAGTTACCATAAAGGTTTCCATGGTTAACACTTTTGGGCATAGTTTATTATAATCCCCCGAAATAACTGGGTAGGGAAACGTCATCCCCCTACTTGGATGTCCCAGGAAATTACAGTAGTAAGTGGAACTGTAAATGGGTTACTGTATAACCTACCTATAAATGGTAGGTATTCCTTGGAGTGAAATAACCCACTTACCAACCATTGATCCTAACTTCCAACCGGACATCCAAGTAGGTTCCACCATGACATAACTCGGATCTCGTTGACCGACCCTGGATTCCCAACGTGCACCTGACGGCATCTAAGCGCTGCAAGGCGTCCCGCAGGGCGGGATCGCACCGCGAAGAGCTCTCGTTTTGAAGGGAGGGATCCTGTCAACGTTTAAAGCTCGGCGCGGTAGCCGGGGTATAGGGTAGATATTTGTATCTGTTATGTGTATATATATATATATATTTATGTTTTTTATGTATGGATATAGCTTTTTTCATACATACATATTTGTATATATATACATATGTATGGTTATTTGATATGTAATTTCAGTATAGAAATATGTACTAAAATAAACACATGATATATTGGGCAAGAGTTGCCTTTTAATTGTTGAAAGCCCCCAAAACCAGCGGTTTTCTGAAAGGCTTTTCAACCTGCGACCATGTGAAAATTTTCCTCGTTGGAAGATGGCTCCTTTCCTTTTAAAAGATGGCCTATTTTCACCTGGCTACCTGTTGGCTTTCGGGGGAGGTTGAATCACCTTTCCCTAGATTTCCCTGAAAAAAATAGACATCACAAAATAGAATTTTGCCAAATCCATGGATGCAAAAAAAGGTGCAATGCAAGTGTTTTTTTTTCTCAATTTGACGATACATACCGGGAGATTGTGACCTTTATGGTACGGCTAATGACGAGGACCCTTTGCAATACTAGTTAATGGCTCCCTTCTGGAAATTCAAACATGATTTCAACAATGCATGGGTGAAAAAAAACGATGGACTTGAAGGAAATCCATCACAACGGATGCCAATCAGGGTGGACTACTCATCAGGCATCTCCACAAAATCACCGAAACAAACTCCTTAAAATATCAGGTCAATTCTTTAGGAACAAGCTCTTATAGATCTTATAGGGTTAACAATAAAATTCAACCAGAGAATCCGTTCAAATCGCTACCACTGCGAATCTCCACCATGTTCAACAGGGAGGGCCCTTAAAATTCCTAACATTTTTCGGATCTCTGGAAATCTCATCATAGCCTCCAGCTACGGAGGTCGTTTACCTCCTGGAAAGTCACAAAAAAAAAATGATTCGAAAGAAAATGTATCTGGAGCGCTTAAGCTTGGTAGTTTATCCTACTGTTGATGGTTCAGAAATCCTGCACCAGGATTTCACCCAGTAAATAATGGGATAAATTGATAAACTACCCAACCTCAACTAGTGCTCGCAGGAATTCGGAACCATCAACAGTAACAGGGGTCATTATATTACCAACCCAAACAATGCATTATGATAGAGGAATACCTGAAAATCACCATAGATTTGTATTGTTTGATTCACCCGAAATGGGTAATATAATGACCCCTGAGTATCTACAGGATTTTATAAGTTGTATATACATCATTTTTAAGGTGGTGCTTTTTTGTTGGATTTCTGATGCTGCAACAACAGGCCATGCACCTCACTGCGGCTGCTACATTGGCCACCTGTGGCAACTCATGCAATCGCCGATGTTGAAACACCAAGGTCACTTTGAAAAGTATCCATTTTACCCTCACTGAAACTAACATAGCACCTGAAACAGGCCATCCCAAAAGGAAACTAGTATTCCAACCATCCATTTTCAGGTGCTATGTTAGTTTCAGGAATGGTAATAGGGGCATTATAAACCACCTGAGATGATGACTGACTTGCATCTAGTTGGTGGTTGAAACACTCAAGCCATCTGAAAAATATGCGATCGTCAAAATGGCTTCATCTTCCCCAAGGATCGGGGTGAACATGAAAAATATTTGAGTTGCCACCACCTAGGTAGAGGATGGAAGGTTGCGAAAAAAAAATGCTGTATATACAGCTTGGTTTTTCTGGAAATGATCCAGAAAAGCTCAAACTCAAATTCACCACTGAGATGATGTCCAGTCCAACCATTTTACCAATGACAATTTCGGGCGGCACTCACTACCCGAAAGCTATGTATGCTCAAAAATGTTCACCCTCACAAACATACCCCTCGATCAGATCAATATATCCTAAAAGTTGCATGCATATTTTTTTGGTATTGGCGTGCTTCTAAAATTCATCCAAAAAAAACATATTCCTGCCATTGCATGGATGGTATAGGTAGCCCGGGCTACAAAAAAAAAACACCCTTCAAGCAGTTGGGTCTTCAAGTGGTCTCCACCCTGAGGGTGCAATTCCCGTCATGCCTTCCTCGGACTCTTTTGGTGCACCGTCGGTGGCTGAAGATGGGCGAATTCCTCGGTGGATGGGTGACCTGCTGATGAGGATGCATCCTGGGGAGGCGGGGGAGGGTGAAACCCGGAGATATAAGGTTCAAATGACATTTCTTTCCAAAATGACTACAGTAATTACACGAAATTTATGATGGTGCACCTGAAAAATGATGGTTTCCAAGTTCGGAATCTCTTGACAGGGACTTGTTTTTCAGGTGAACCATGTCAAATTTCAGGGGTTCAAAGACTGAGTAGACTCTTTGAAAATGTTGATGGAAACATACGGGGGATACTTCCCATACGCTTGAAGACACCCCAGGAAGCGGGTGCAAATACACAAAGGAGAAAAAAAACAGCGGCGTGTGCATCCTGCCCGGGGTTTGTTCAGGTTACTCAGACGTCACCTTTGGTAGTCTTGGTGATCCTCATAAAGCTCAACGCCACAAGGTTTCACCACTACATATTCAAAAAGTCACCCTCCCTGAAACTAGCACAGCACCTAAAAATGGAATATGTTGCAATTTCACCTGCCCCCAATTAAGGTGTTTCTTTGGTGTTTATCTGCCAAAAAAAAACTCAAACTTTTCGCAGTTTTCATCTGGGTCTTCCCCCCCAATCAACCTGGGATACCCTGCTAGGCACACTTCCTTTGGAAGGCGGCCTGGATGCGAAATTTGTTTTTAAGGCTGGCAAGAAAAAAACGCATCTTCAAAGGTTTCTTATATGGATGTTTCCGAAAATAGTGGTACCCCCAAATCATCCCACTCTAATAGGGTTTTCTATTATAAACCATCCATTTTGGGGTTCCCCTATTTTTGGAAACACCCATATAAATGCATATTCAAAGTGGGATACAGGTGCAGAATAAATCCACTTAACACAGGCTTTTCCCTGGATGCCTTAAAGATCCTCATACTAGAAGTGATCTTGTTCAATCACTACCCACTGATAAATGGGTGGTATGCTCAGGGGATTTCCCCCATTTCACCAACCGTTGATGTATTTCCAGCTTCTTTCTGGCAAATCCCGGCCTACATGTTTGAACATGGAAAATTTGAAACTTCGGACAACGAGGAGATAAATCTGAAAAAAAAAATAATCAACAATATCTGGGCAAATTACTATAATTCCCAAACCTGAATTAAGGTCATGTTGGGATTCCCTTACACTCACCACCAAACAATCATGGCTCCAACCGTAAAGAACTGCAAGCAAAAACTGATGATCATCACCTGGATGAAAATGTCGAATGCCTACATATATGTATATATATTTCGCAACCCCCGCGAAATGCCGAAGATCAACCATGAAATTTTAACAAAGGCACAGACCCTTCAAAGGGACATGTTTTCATCGACCTCAGGACCCCCAATGTCCTAATTTTTTGGGTAGAGGGCCGGCCCTCAGTTGATTTGTGACACAATCAAAAAATCACCCTCAAATAGTTGTTTGGTCCGGTGTTTTTTTTTTGGGGGGGGGGTTGTTGATGGGTTTATTCTTATTGTCATTGTTACTTGTTATATTCTTTTTATCAGATAATCATCATTACAAGTATTATCATTGTTATTACTTGCTGTTACTTGTTGTTGATGTTGTTGTTGTTGTTGCCGTTGCTGTTGTTGTTATTGTTGTTGTTGTTGTTGTTGCTGCTGTTGTTGTTGTTGCTGTTGCTGTTGCTGTTGCTGTTGTTGTTGTTGCTGTTGCTGTTGTTGTGTTGTTGCTGCTGCTGTTGTTGTTGTTGTTGCTGTTGCTGTTGTTGTTGTTGTTGTTGTTGTTGTTGTTGTTGTTGTTGTTGTTGGTGGTGGTGGTGGTGTTGTTGTTGTTGTTGTTGTCGTCCTTATCTTCCTTGGTTTTTCCGGGAGCCTTTCCTAAACCCATCCCAGTCACACCACCTTCGAGGGGCACCACATGGGCGGCTTCCTGCAGGTGACAAATTAGGGATACCCTCTGGTAAACTAACATGGCAATGGAAAATGGACCTGTTGAAGATGTATTTCCCTACTCAAAATGGTGATTTTCCATTGCTATGTTAGTTTACCGGAGTGTAACTCACAACACCTAAGACTTCATCTTCTTAAACAAAAAAAATGGTGCAAGTTTTTTTCCCCTGGAAAATTTTCACATGGAACCTGATTTTCATCACCTGGTTGAAAAAGGAACAGCATTTTCCATCCACCTCCACTTTTTGGGTTCCAACCGTGAATTTGCCAGGGGTGTAAAGCCTCTCAAACCCCTCCATCAGATTCCACCAAGATCCACACCTGCGCATCCTTCTGGCACCTGCAGGCGGGCTTGGGGTTTTTTGGTCTGCCTTGAGATTAACAGCTTGCCACATGAACACCCTTCACCCCCGAAAACTAACGGCTGGATATCCAAAATGATAGTTTTGGAAAAGGTGGCCACTTTTGGTATCTATGTTAAATTTCTGGGGTATACCATTGCCAAAGGATCATCTTCCATCCTTTCGCAGCATTTTCCTGCTAAAAATTAGTCACGAGCTTCCCAACTGCCAGCACCCTTCCCAAAGGGTCAAGTTTGGCAGCTTCGGAAAAGGGTGGAGTTTTTTGGTCACACGAATATTTAAGAAATAAGGTATCCTTTTACAAAGTTTAGTGGGCCAGTCTTGTCCAAAAAGTTTAGGATCCGGTTTGCTCTTCTTATTTCAAACATTTTTTCCTCGGGTTGTCTTGTGGAGAATGTAACGAGGAAGAGCAGGGCAACATTCATGTCGCCTACGGAAAGTGGATTGATTCCAGCCATCTACCAGGGGTGATAAGTGATAAGATATGTATCTCTATGTATTTCATCCAACTTACCGAGTTGGTGGTTCCAACCCATCTGACAAAAACGTATTGGTTGTCCCCTTTTTTTGAGTAGGTTGGGTCCCATGGGTTTGCAACACCCTTGAAAAAATCTTTAAATCAGGTAAGGCCTGAAACACCCTGTGGACTAGGGGACTAGCATACTCAGGAAGTAGGGCATTTTTCACATCTGAACAAAGGGAAGGGTCCATATTTCTTGGTCATAAGATGCTTACTTGGAGTAGGGAATCACCCTAACCCATAGCATCCATGGAATTGGTATGTTACATTTACCCCATAAAAATCCACCTTGCATGTAGGTAAATACACCAGTCCCATGGAAGCTTATGGGAATTCAAAAATAAAAGCCGATCCCAAAGTTTTTCTGTGAATTTTAAATTTCCATGTTGGACTAATTGCTATCGATCTTGGGAAACAAATTTATCAAGAAAGTCGGTTACTGGTGAAGGTGAAGGTCTTGAAGACGTGGTGTTCTGGTTGTTTTTCGCAATGATGACCAATGAATGCCAATGAATTCTATGGAACCCTATGGGTTCCAAAGTAGGTAGGATTCCCCTCTCAATCATGGCAAACGCACCACGGGTTTTTCCATGCCGCAAAAGGTGTGGAAAGACCCCAAACAAAACCTTCTTGTATGACTAATCAACCCCCTCCCCCCCCCCAAAAAAAAAAATAGCCTTTTGGACATTTGGGGGTGATTTTGAAGTATCCTGAAGTTACTTCAGGGATGAGGAACCCCCCCGCTTATAAAACTTGATTCATTGCAAATCGTATGTCACTGTATCAACTCCGGGATGATTGTAGACAAGCATCTGGTTGTATTCAGCAAATATGGATACTGCACTGTACATCATCAGTCTGAGTAGGAAGTAACCTTAGTACTCCCCCAAACAAACATCCGCAACGCTACATACATATCAAAAAAAAAAATCGTTCACCCTTCTCGGGGTGCAACCACCCCGCTGACCACCTCCATCAAGACCCACTCGGTGCCCTCCCACTAGCGGGAGTTTTTCTGCACGGCTGGAGCCAAATAGAAAAAAACAGCGCGCAGACCACGACTGCCATGACTGCTGAAAATTGTACAAAAGAGATTCCAATGTTCCATGACTGCTTTCCATCCGGAATCCTACAACCTTATATAAATTGTGTGTGTGTGCTGATTCTTGGTGACAACTACATCAGCATCGCATCTATACTTGTTGCTGGTTTGAACCCATTTAAAAAATATGTTTCTCAAATATTATGGTTAAAAAAAGATCCCCGAGCGAAAAAAATCTTTGAAACCACTTACCCCATGGCATCTTTTTTTGTTGCAAATCCAAAGATCTAAACCCCAGCTTTTTTGGGGTAGAGCTCCACAAACTAGCTGCAAGAGTTTCTCTTGTTCTTGCTCCCCCGTTCCACACGAAACTCACTTGCGAGGCTTTGGCCTTGGGCAAGTAACTTCGCGATGGAGACCAACGCGGGTCTAAAGAAGACATTTGGGAATTTTGTTGGGGGAATACTTGGATGTCACAGGAAGTTAGTACACTTTAGCAAAACAACATGGAACAGGATCCTTGAAACCATGGCTATTTAACATGGCACCCCTTAGTAAGAGCAATACAAGTTCGACCCATTAACATGGCACAAGTGAAAAAATCAACCATATTTTAAGATTTTTTTGGTGGTTCAATTTTGCATGTTCCAACCGGATTCCAACCTAGAAGAAATATTGGCAAATCCCCTTAACATGTCCCTTTGGTGGCCTAGAAGTAGGAGTTCACGAATCCTCAAAGTACCCAGGAAACCCTTGGCAACGGTGCCGTGTGAAATAATGCGTTGCCTGAGTAAACGAGGTATAAGACCTCTACGATGGAATCTGCAACAAAATGTTGACAGGCTCTCCAATCACAGCAGGGGGGGCCTACCATGATAGGTATATTGTACCAGTTTTTGTTCTTCTCCGCTAAAGCGGGCCCCGTTTTTCAATCCCAATTTCGATGGTACTGCGGTACTGCCAGTACCCGGTATAGACCCGGCTGTACATGACCCGGCTGACACGCGTTTGAGAGGATGTTGGAATCAACATATTCGTTGTATGCTGTAGGAAAACTGATACAAGGGAACGGAACATGATTTCCCAACAGCATTCACCACTAACATGGAACATCTTAAATAAGTTTTTTTCTTTCATCCCAAGTTGGTACCGCCTTGCAAATAGGACATAGAAGCCATTACATGGCCGTGCTCCTCCTTCATTCTGTTTGAGATGAACCTGCATAAAAATGAAGCAATGTTGAAACGAATTAGTTTTTGGGGTGAAAAATTGCCAGCAGCATACACCACTAACATGGAACATCTCAAATATATGGCACCATCTTGCAAATAGGACAAAACAATGTTGAAACGATTTCATTTTTTGGTGAAAAAACACACCACTAACATGGAAAAACTCATCTATATATATATATATACACATGGTACCGTCTTGCAGCTGCAGATGGGACCGAGAAGGCTGCACATCGCTGTGTTCGTCCCTCATCCTGTTTGAGATGGTCCTGACTGTAGGGAAAAAACTCAATGTTGAAGAGAGTTCACTTCATTGGGCGAATGGACCACTAACATGGAACATCTCAAATCAGAAAGTGATGGTCTCTCCAAAGGTTTGGAGCTTTGCCATTCTTTCTTGGGCCTCTTGGATCTGCTCAGGATCGCTCACAGAACAACAAGAACAAAGCACCCAGCCCCCCGTCCCAAAAGCGCTCTTTGCAAACTAGTCACAAGATCACTGGCGAACACGACGCCCACGATGTTGGTATGGCCTTCTTGGCCCGGGTGGGGCTGGTGCTGCTTTCGGTTTGGCGTTGGGTTGGCGTCGTGGTGGAGGGTGAAGGCGGCGATGCGCCTGTTGGTTGAGAATTTCGAGGTTTTCGAGACGTCTTCTTTGAGACCGTTCGAATGGTGGATTGCATGGGGTGGGGGTGGGAGGAGGGTTGCAAAATGCCTTGCGGCATCGAAGGCCAGCTGCCGTTGGAAGTACGTGGAGTTGGGAAATGAGCGGCACTAAGGGTGAATGGCACGTTGTCCAAGTTGCGTGGGGTGTAGTTGGATGTGAAACGACCTGGAGGGTTGGGGTTGCGGGCCGTGGCTTGGGGTTGGTGGCTGAGGTCTTGGTGGTGCCAGTATCCGACCAAGCGGCCTTGGACAAGGATTGGGAAGGGTTGGTTCATTGTGGGCGCAGGTGGGTGCAGAGCAGTGTTGGTGTTGTTGTGGTAGTTGTGGTAGTTGTTTCTGTTGTTGTTGTTGTTGTTGTTGCTGTTGTTGTTGTTGCTGTTGTTGTTGTTGTTGCTGTTGTTGTTGTTGTTGTTCTTCTTCTTCTTCTTCGTCTTCTTCTTCTTCTTCTTCTTCTTCTTCTTCTTCTTCTTCTTCTTCTTGTCGTCGTTGTTGTTGTGGCAGGTGGTGCTACTAGTCCTACTACAGTTAAAAATACTGCTAGTCCTACTGCTGTGACTGCTGCTATTCCTGTTGCTGTAGGTAACTCACGTTCACTCACATTCACTGAAGCCAAACGGCACCAGATGGAAAATGAAACTAAAACGGCAAGACGAAACAAACGAAACGACACGACGTCGAAAGACATGCACACACAAGACGAAGAAGAGAAGAAAGAAGAAGAAGAAGAAGAAGAAGAAGAAGAAGAAAAAAAGCAAGAAACGAAAAGACTAACAAAAGAACGAAAAAAGGCAAGAAAGGAAAGACAAGAAGGTTAAAAAAAAACGTAACCTGGTTTTGCTACTCTACTAACACCTTTGTCTGGCCGGGCCCCAAACAAACTTATATGTGCTAGGGGAGGAAGATGAAGACACTTGGTTAGAACTCCAATATACCCCATTTATAGGTAGTTATAGCCCATTTGCTAACCACTTACTAATTTCCTGGGACATCCAAGCATTCCCCCCCGAAAAAAAAACTTCAAGCCACTTCTAAAGAAAAGATACCTGAAAAGGTACCTCCATAAAATGTTGAGGTACACTGTTGACTTGATGATTTTTCAAAGCATGGATACCCCCGAAATAAACTTTGCTGATGGGTCTGGAAGTATCCATTCCTTTTGTTAAAAATCATCATTTGTATAGTATCCATGTGAAAAATCCAGGAATGTATCTGAAATTGTTGGAGGTTTCGCGTTGTATCCTTAAAAATCATCCCCAAGTATATATTGTTTTCTTTCCGGTCGAAAATCTCGATCTCCGAACTCACCTGCGAAGGCGAGAAAACACAACATCAGCCCTTCAGGCCCAGCTTTCAATCAAAGGTGGCGTGTCACCGCGAGGAATCTAAGGTTGTTGAAAATTCAATACACCTTTGGAGCACTTTTTTTATCTAAACTTTTATTGAACAGGCTATAAAGTTTAGATTCCTTTCATGATTTTGGCTAGGGGATTGTGCTCTAGGGGGTGTGTGTTGTAACTTTCTGAAGGAAAGAATTCATCTTGCAAAATACACATTTGATGTCTCTTCAAATGAGGAAACCCATCCCACAACACCCTTTAAAAATCATAAGAATTTCGACGAAAAGTGTAAAAATCACCTCCTTTAACCTTCCCTTTTCTAATTTGGAGAGAAAAGAAGAAAAAAAACGTCATTTTCTAGTTGGTGGCATTCAACCCCTCTGAAAAATATGTTCGTCACATTGGATCATGAAACCCCAAGTATCCGGGTGAAAAGAAAAAATAGTTGAAACCACCACCAATCGTGATGGTTTACTAATATATAATCCCTATATAATTGGGTAGAAAATGTCATCCATTTTGCAACCCAACCAACCCAGGGTGGAACCATTTTGAACCAAGAAACGGCAAGGGCTTCCCACAACTGCTCCATAGAAGTTTGGGATCAATGGATACAGGCCTTGGCGAGCTGCCATGAAGGTGCCCTTTTTGGAATAGGATTGTTTCTGGAATCCTGGGTAGGGGGTGAACCATGGTGAACCCAAATTACATATTTGAACAACGGATTTTTCATTGTTGGCGACACTGAAGTCTCAGTCTTTTTCTTATCCTAGTACATGAGTCATAAGCAAGTTTTTACCAGTTGATTCAGCCGCCCTGACCTTTTTATACCCAAACGTTGGAGGTCACCTTTCCAACCTTTGAAGAGGTCACGTGAACTCAGCATCCCAAAAAGGCTACCAGCAGAATTGCCAGCCACTGTTTCTTTATGGATGTTTTTCGCTGTTTTTTTAATCAAAAAGCTACAAACAAGTTTTGCTGTTGGGAAATAATATATACCTTGTTGGGGAACCCTTTGATGACCCTTGTTTTGATTGGAAAAGACCTTGTTTTGGAGGGGCCAAGGCGAAAAATAGAGGGCATTCACAGGTTCCAGGTAATTGGTATATCTTGGTATCTCATGATTGGGTACTCTCTCAGATGCCCCCCTGGACAACCACGAAATGGGACGCCACCCCTTCTCCAAGAAATAAGGACGGTAATGAAGGTATTCTTAACGACCGATCTGCCTTCATAAGGGATGAAATGAAGGAGCGGGCCCTGACTAGTTTCCTGGCAAAGGTGACATTGAGGAAAGTTGTCACCATTTTCATGATCTTGAAGAAAGAACCCCTCGTTTTTCACTTGGAGGAAGAAGGAAAAAATGGACGTTTGCACCCAAAACCCCCTCATCCCCGTAATGGGTATATAGCCGCATGCTCAGGGTCACCCTTCCTTTTCAACAAACCAATTGTGAGCTTGTGGTTCTATAATATGTTATCCGTGGATCAAAAGACTTTCCAATTGCGGAGGGGTTTGCAGTGCTGCGAATCACAAGTTTTTTCAAGTCCAGTTATGCTGTTTTTTCGGCGTTCCAAATGAGAGGAGGTCCCAAAATCCTACCGGAAACCCACAGGATCTGAGCAAGATCTGGAGCATTCTCATTAGATTGATATGCTGATACTGAGCATGTTATTTGCACCAAAAGTCAGATGAAGGGTTAAACCAACATCATCATCATCATCATCATCATCATCATCATCATCATCATCATCATCATCATCATCATCAGCAGCAGCAGCAGCAGCACGAGCATCTAAAATTATCTAATATCATTTTATATCTTCTAACCCACTAGCATTTCACATCACCTGTTGCCAATAACCATCTCTCTAAGTCTCTGCTACCAAAAGATGGAACATAACATACTGTTGATGGTTCAGAAATCCGGCGAGAAAACCCACCCGGGATGGTGCTAAAACCCTGTAACTTTTGAGATAATCTACCAACCTCAACTGGTTTTCTCGCCGGATTTCTGAACCATCAACAGTATCAATCAAACAAATACCATGACCACCAAGCTTTTACCCCTCGGAGCCCCCAACGGGACGTACTTACTCTGCACCTGATCTGACAACGTTTTGTGGCCCCCAACATGTGCCTTTCTCCACACCTCTGTGGTAGTGGAAACTCATTACCGATGTGTTATTCTATAAGGGAGATTTTCATAGATTCGTTTTTGCTTTCAGAAAAAAAACTACCAAATCAACGAATCAACTAAGTTGTGGTAAGTTGTAAGTGGAGTAATTTCAAGGAGAAACTGCGGGATGATTTAAGCTCCAACGTATGTCGAAGGCTGATGGTTGTGTTGCAAATGGAATTTCCCAAACATTTGAAGTTAAGCGAAGCCGCCAGAGCTCACCCCAGCTTAGGGCCAAGGTTGGGATAGAAGGGGGCGAAATCTGTTGCAAGATAAAAAAGTGAACCATTGATGCGAAGTTGTCAAAAACCTCAGCTACACAGAGTGATTTATCCTGTTTTTCGGTGGATGCTGTTTTTTTTCTCTTGCAACTGAGCCACGAAACCAAAAAAAAACTTATTACTTTCCATTATACTGGCTGTTTGATAGGGATCCTTATTTGAGGCTTATTAGTGGCTTATTATAATCCCCATATACTTAGGTTATAATCCCCTATACAACCTACAGTAACCAGGGTATACCAGTGTTCATTGGTCAACTAATGAACCCCCTAATTGCAAGTGCGCTATCTCCCGAGGCCAATTATCGTACTGGAAGGAAGTCATGTTTCATAACTCCCTGTGCAAACACTGTGGGGAGGCCCATGGTTGTTGTGAGTAACCATATCGTTAAAAAAACAAAACCGAGGCCTAGCAATAACCATAAACTTTAGAATAGTAGTTCACAAGACCTTAAGAGAGTTTTTCTTTTTAATCACCAACCACCCACCCCCCCACCCACCCCAAAAAAAAACATGATATTAAAACAACCATACTTTTTCGATCACCACGACGTCTCACCAAATTCAACCGGCACCTCCTGCACTGGTACAACGATGGAGTCTTGTGCCTTTCGAGAAAAAAAACAAGTTGGCAACGGTGACTCACCGAAAAACGGGTTCAAAATAAATGGAGTCACTAGAGGCAAAAATAAGATCAGGAAGAAATTGATGGTTTGAAAATGCCATGAAAATTCTAAAAAGGGAAGGTTTTTTGGAAGCAAGGTGGAGATAAGGTTTGGATTTGATGATGAATGATCATCCGTGAAAAACAAGTTTGGAATGATATGACTACTAGTGTTTGTTCCCAAGATGTACAATGGATAAATCTCCGATCTTGACTATTAAGAGGCAAGGGAACAAAAAAATGACACTGGTCGTTTTAAGAGGGTTAGATGGGAAGATAGATCGATAGATAGATAGACCGATAGACAGATAGACAGATAGACAGGCAGAGAGATAGACCGACAGACAGACAGACAAATAGACAGATAGAAACATCATATACAGAAATACAGATATAATGTATATATATATATACAGTATATGTAGATATAGACAATGATAGACAAACAAAGAGATAAACAAATACAACTCCTGATTCTTGTAGAAAGACAGCCAGAGTCGATAGAAGGGGAAAGCGAGACAGATGGATGGATAGGCAAACACAAAACAGACAGACAAAACGACAGACAGATAGATTGATAAGTAGGTCTACGGTATACGTAGATGATGTGTAGATAGGAAATTGGTATGTCCCTAGTACACACTCAGTGTTCTGGGGTGGAAAAATAAATATGTTACAGCTACCGGTGTCGATTCTTGTGGCAGCTTCGCATTTAATAATCAGGTCTACAATAATATCGTATTAAAGACCAATGGGGATACCCGGATAGTTTTCGTACTGACCAAAACAACGCCGCAACTGGAATTCTCCAAAAAAAAAAAGGACCTAAACTGAAGTTTTGCCATGGGCATTTTTAGGCATTTTGGTTGTTAAAAAAACCCGTCAAAGGTCTAAGTGGTCCATCTCCTCCTCCAAGGCACCTCCCACTCGGCACCGCACCTTGGGTCTGGGTCCTTGGCCTTTGGAACCCACTTCTAAAGGTGCAGCCTGGCAACCCATGACGGATCCATGGGTGAAAACCCGTAGAAAATTGTTCATCCTGAATTTTGGAGAACATTAAGCTTATATCCTATTCAGATATTCATTTAAGTTATAAGTTGGTAATCCAGCTGGTGGTAAATTGCCGCTTACTATAGTCCATCTTTTGGGGGTGGTCATCGCCATCTACTTTCGCGGAGGTGTAAGGTGGATTGGTGCTTTGAGTCCATGTGTTTTGGGTTGTAATTTGGGTTGGTGGTTTGTGGGGCCCGGTGCTTCGGGATTCGAATCAGGGTACCCCTAAATAAGAACCCCTTTCGCAAGGGAATCCCAGGAATCAAGTACAAAGAAAGTACAAAGAAAAAAAATACAACAGAAATTTGGAATCTTGAATATTTGAACCTTGAAGATCTTCTTTTGTACTTTTATTTGTAACATATCTAGAATTCATTATATCTACAACCAGCACCTTCCTTTTGGGTTGCCAATTAAACACCAAGGAAGGTCCAGGTATGCATACCCTTACTACTCTTCCTCGGTGTTTTAATGTGTCCTGCCTTGTCAAAAAACAACTCATCTTGTTCCTTCTCATCTCAGACTCACCATTTACTTCACAAAAACAGTGTTTTTTCTAGTAATCGAATTGTGCACACCACTCCAGGTTGAAAAGAGGAAATTGAGTTTGAGAATAGTATTGAGAACTCAAAACAATAACATTTGATAGATCACATAACTTTGGCTCCTTAAAATTGACCTACAAGCATATACTTCAATATTAGATTATCACCCCAAAAAGCTTAAAGTTGCGATCAAAAAAATAACATCCCTGGCAATTCTGCAATTGTGACCGGCAATTGGCGTAAAAACGAGACCCCAAATCAAAGGTAGTTAACGGGTTAGTTAAGTGACCTCCGGGGATGAAAAGGTCATAGCTTGAATCACGCAGGACCGGGTTTTTTCCATGTTTTTCCCTTTTTTTTCCGGAGACAAAAGTTTGACGACCCCTGAACTTGAATTTTCTACCCAACTCTCCGGTTTGCCGTCTGGGCCTCCGTCCTCTCGACCGCCAAAACGCGGGATCTGCGGTGGAGAGAGATGGCGTTTCCCCTGAGAAATAAGAGTTTAATAGCCGGCCTTATTTAGAGAAACCAACGGCTAAAAAGCCCTTAATATTTGGTACCCTAAGAATCCGTTTGGGGTGCCGGGCTTGGGGTGTCAAGTTGCCACCTGTTTTGAGGCCCCACACTTTGTCATTAGGAGGGTTTTTTGTGTTTCCATAGTTTCGGGGTCAGGATTCTTAAGGTAGCAAATTCCTTGGTGGAAATTTCTGGTCGACTGCTGGAAATTTCTTGGAAAGGGGCGAAAAAAATCCAGTGGGTCTGCAGCTTTCAAAAAGGAAAGCTGCAGTTGATGGCAATTGCATGGTGGCAACGGCTTGTCTTTCTAGGTGGTTGTAAGTTATAATATCTGTTAGTTTCACAGGATAGCTTAGTGGCTGTCATAAGATTTGCTATGTTTTCAATGGGTGATTCTACTCCACTCTGTCCTAAACCCAACATGAAAACACGAATTGGTCGGGCATTTCACGGAAAAACTTCGCTCTACAAAAGCTGACCATTTCCAGGGCTTCAGTGTAGTTGGACATCATTTTTGTTTCAAACTGCCCGTTTAAGCCCAGCTTGGAGATGGATGGATAGTGTGATGGATGGATTAATGATGGATGATGGGATGGGATGGGATGGGATGGGATGGGATGGGATGGGATGGGATGGGATGGGATGGGATGGGATGGGATGGATGATGGATGGATGATGGATGGATGGATGGATGGATGATGGGATGGATGATGGGATGGATGATGGGATGGATGATGGGATGGATGATGGATGATGGGATGGATGATGGATGATGGGATGGATGATGGATGATGGGATGGATGATGGGATGGATGATGGGATGGATGATGGGATGGATGATGGGATGGTATGGGATGAAACCTCACTGCAAGGAAGAATTATCCCCCCAGGTCAAGCCGTGACCTAAAAAATCCCCGATCATTCGAGGTCACTTCAATTAACCTTTGATTTGGGGAACACTTGAACTCACCATGCCCTGGAAGTCCAGCCGACCAAACAAAGTAATGATCCATTCGTAAAGGATTCCCTACATTTCCCTACCCCATGGGCCAAGCCGGCGTTTGGTCACCCTTGGACTTTCCCTGGGAAGCATCGTTTCCACAACTGGCGGCCATCACAGCTCCCAACCTGGGAACTGCTTTGAGTCCACCTGGGATCTGTTGGAAGTTGGTTCAGTGGTAAATAACCATGGTGATCGACCCCTTCCTTACATGGCCGAAATTCATGGCGCCTAGAAATGGGGGTGATCATGATCCTAACCACTCACTTCATCCTGGGATGATCCTCCAAGTTAACATCACTGTGTTGGGTATTGGCTGTTTCTCAAGGGCACAAAAAACCCAAGGTGAACAACTTTCCATTGAGTCATCCTGGTTGTTTAATGACGGGATCCTTAAATTTCATGGTTTATGAACTAATCCCCACACAACTGGGTAGTGCAATTCATCCCCAATAAATCCCCTAAACAACCAGGTTTTTTTAAGCGCAAGTTCGGAACCCATCAGAGAGTTCGCCGCAAGACGAAATACCCCCGTTGTGAAGGAAAGGCCCCTTGCTCAAATGGGGAAAAGGTTGGAACGAAAAAGGATTCGTCGTCAAAATGGAATTTTACGTCCCACATGTTTCGAAGTTACTTTTTTGATGTCGGGGTTTCTTCCCTTGATTTTTACTGAACCCCAAAATTGGAAGCGTAAACTACGCTTCCCGCTTGCATCCCGGAAGGCATCCCTCGTTTTCTCGCGGATTTAACTGGAAAATCCACCCAGAAAAGATTCCGATTCCTACGTCGCATTCTTTGTATTATAAGGTGTTATCCATCAAACTTAACCCTTTTCGTTTTCAAGAGGAAGAATGGATTTTTCACCCACGCAAAAAATCCAGATAGGAGAAGGTTTTCGAATCCTCCTTGTGACTTTTGAAGAAAAATCTCCCAGTTGGGAGCGTCCTCATGAAAACCTCATCCTTTAAAAACTCGATAAGACCTCAACCCAATCGCCAACTTTGCGATGTTGTTCGTATGATTTTGCTAGCCCTTTCCGAAAAAAAAGGACAAGTTATTCGCAACAATCATCATCTATCCATCATCATTTTATATGCAAATGACTAAAATTCCATATGATTCATAAACCTGAATGAGATTTTGAAGGGGAATTCCCGGATTCCAACAACAACCCATCGAAACCCACCTGGAAGAATCTCACACTCCTCAGGAGCAGTCCTGGGGGGAAAAAATGTGTCAAATGTCATCTGGTTGGTGGTTGAGTTTCAACCCCTTTGAGAAATATGATCGTCAAAATGGGTTCATCTTCCCCAATTTTCCACAATTTTTGGGATGAAAATATTTAAAAATATTTGAGTTGCAACCACCTAGGTTGTTTCATCTCGTCATTGTGGTTGAACAACCCTTTGACAACGAAAGGATGCATCGATTTTTCAGGATCCTTTTCTCGAAAAAAATAAGTTTAGGGGTTAGAATTACAAAAGCGTTCAAACCACCACGTAGATTTATGCACCAGATCAATGGAAAAATTATGTTTACGCTGAGGTGCATGGAAACAAATGGGAGCTTAGATGATTGTAGTTCAATGTTGTTTCCTTCATGGTCACTTGCTGTTTTCCCCCAACTCTAACTCGCATGCTTGACAAATATGAACTAAAACATGTTGTTCAATTGTGAAAAGCAACGATTCGCGAAATGAATCACCTACCCTAAGAATCCTGACCCCTCCTGTGGAAACACAAAAGACGCTCCTTATCACAAAGTGTGGGGCCTCATAACAGGTGGTTTTTTGACCCCCCATGGCATCCCAAAAATTTTTTGCGTACCTGCTACAGACAAATCAGTATTTTTGATTTGGGAAGTAAAGATTTCCAGCAAATGGTGGTGGTTATCCATGCTATGAATCTAGAATTTCCGGATCCAAAACAAAAACTTGACAGTAAGAACCCCCGAAAAAGCTTAAACAAATTAGATCCCGGAGAAAAGACCACAAAAAAAACTCAGCTGCACATGCCGACAGGGTTACCTCGGGTTACCCAACCATTTCCAACATGATTCGAGTTTTCACCAACCAAAACCTAGAGACATGTGCAGCTAAGAGAAGCCTGCAACTTCCCCCAACAGTTTCTGAACATCCGTTCCTGGGAGCTTGGAAGCCTGCAGAAAAAAAGTGTGAAGTCTTTTTGGCTTCGTTTTGTGAATGTTGTTGTTGTTGTTGTTGTTGTTGTTGTTGTTGTTGCTGCTGTTGTTCCCCAAAATTTTTATATAGACTCTAAATGTCGGGTTTGTTTTTTTTCTTGTGTATTGTTATGAAGATTTCTCTCTTGGAGTTGGACGGGTTGTCTTTTTCGAAATTATTTATGCAGTAGCCGGTTTCTACGTATCGCTATGGATTATGTTGGTATTTTTTGTTGCCACCTTCTTGAAAAAAGATGCGCAAATCAAACAAAAAAATCCAAACCTCCAAACAGGAAGAATCTTACTTTCCATGTTCCTTCCCTTACCCATACCATCCATGTATGGTATATTTACCTACATGTGGTTGATGTTTTTTGTAAATGTGTGTAGATATACCATACATGGATCCTGTGGGGCACAGGAAACAATGCCAGATTTCCATCCCATGAAACAAGCTAGTCGAGTTTGAAGAAAGTGATGCTTGGGGGTTCTATGGGTTCTTTGGCAAATGATCATCTCTTTTGACCAATCCCTTCAAAAAAAAACATGGGAAAAATCCTAGTTGGTGGTTTCAACCCATCTGGAAAACATGCTCGTCGAATTTGATCATTTCCCCAGGTATGAGTAAAAAGTAAAAAAAATGAAACCACCACCCAGAGTCAGTTGCGAATTGTGAAATTCCTTCGGAGACCTATGCAACGGAACTTTGTGGTTACAACCCAATTATGAACTCAGTGATTTTTTCGGTGGATTCAAGAAGCGTATCCAAAGATGTCTGCAAATTTAGGATTCGAAAATCATCATTTACCAATGCCCGACTTTTGATGGCTGATATCCAGTTGATTGCTAATTTACAGTATTTGCAATATTTACTCTCCACAAAACTAATATAGCCCCTAAAAATTGATGGTTGGGAGACGATCAGTTCCTTTTGGGGTGCGGCCTATTTTCAGGGGCGTTTACTGTTAGTTTTCGGGTGGATATTACATCCGAGTTAGTTCAGGATTGGTCAGCATTATCTCAGCCGGTTTGCTTGGAATAGTTGAAGTTCATTCGAAAAAAACATTAAAAATGAATCTCCCAACCTGGAAAACTATCTCCCAACCTGGAAAACTTGGTTTTTACCCTTTTTTAAGGAAACGAAAGTGGCTGGTTTTAGGGGCCCCTCAAGTTGATAGAAATGAACGAACAGCAACCGCCCGTTTTTCCAGGAAACGGAACCCCACCAACTCTCCCCACCTGCAACCTCCGAGGTTTCTTCCTGGGCAAAAATCAATCACCCATTTCTGGCGGGAAATTTCCACAGTCAAAAAAAAAAACAGACCTTGGGAGGTATCCCTGGAAGACGACTGGGGGTGGTGTGAAACCTTTGGGGGACATAAAGTTGATAGAAATGAACAGCTGGTTGGTGGTTGAACCAACCCCTTTGAAAAATATGCTCGTCAAAATGGGTTCATCTTCCCCAATTTTCGGGGTAGAAATGAAAAAAACTTTGTTGATTTGGTGATTTTTTTTTCCATCTTTGACGCTAAAAAAACTTCCCAAAAACAAAAAGCCGTGGAAAAAAGAGTTTTTTTTACGGTGATTCATCTGGAGTCCTCACCATGATTCACCCCCAAATCAACAGTGACATGACTTGACATTGCCGGACCACCAAAAGTACTCTCCTCGTGCGGGGCACTGAAATTCAACCACTGAAAAAAAATATCCTCTCCGGCTTCCATTGCTTAACCGGCTTAAACCACGTGGTTTTCAGATATTTTCAGTGATTTTTCAGGTTACCAAAAGGATTCATGAAGACACAAACACACCTTGATTTTTTTTTGGTAGTATAGTAGTAGTCTGATTCTCCTTTGGCTAGCTGTGGTTACAACATCTTCTCAAAAAAAAGGATCGATTGGGAAATGTTACTGTCATAAATTGGGATGTGTCACTGGTTTCTATACAGAAAGAAGGTGTCACCAGTTGATATAAACCGTAAACTTCAGAAAAAACGCCCAAAAAAAATCTTCCTCCCACCATCACGGCATTGGAGAATGAGTCCCTCCAAGACGGCTGGCTTCCTTTAGAATGGCTATTTTCCATTATTTGAGGATGGGAATCTGCCATAAATCTTGTTCCTTCATGGATCCCTTCTGCTTACTGAGTCGATATCTTTTTAGCAAACCTTCAAGGTCTCCGACGAGGAAAGTTTGATTTTTCCTTAAGGCCGAAGAATTACAGGACACCTCTGAAGATTGAGCAATTTATAAACTGGAAAACGTGGGTGCTCTTGGGGGAGTACTCGAAAATCTGGTTTCTTTGCAATGCACCTACTATGTACATTTGTTCCACCATTCGAGATGTTCCCTTTGAATTTTCTACAGAACAACTATCTAAGATTCTGCTAGTAAAGGAGTCACCCTTTGATTGTAAGGGACACCTTGTTTTTCTTGGATTCTTGGGTATCTGAAATTTCCAGGATGTTGGGTCAAAACCATGACTTCTTGTCGTCATTGAAGCTTTCAGCATGGAGATTTCATACGAATTCCACGAAAACATGAAGGAAAGTATCAGAAATGTCCACTTGCCTGGGGCCTTGACAGCGGGGTATCAGGGGGTTCAGGTTGACATAAATTGATGGCAAGGGCTGTTTTATTCCAAGCAGCTCATAGATGCCTATTTTGGGTATGTCATAAAACTTGGGGGTCCTTAGATTTTAATTATTTCCTGCCACAGAATGGAGCATGTGAGGGGTTTGGGAGGGGGCACAGTGGTCATCTAATTTTGGGCAACATTATAACAAAAGAAAATATCAATACACATACCGATGTTAAGCAGGGATCAATGTATTCCCAAACCAAAAAAAACACACCGTTATTTCGAGCAAATCACTCAAAATTGAAAAAAAAAGTAGGATATGTTATATATTTGTGTAGTATTTGGATAGTTTGACCCTAAATTTAGGTGGCATTTCATGACCCCCTAATGTTAGCTGCAACCTCAATTACGACCCCGGACCCCAACCTCCTCACCCCACCCGAGGTAAAGGCCTTGCCTTGTTGGCTCTGTCCACGAGCCGTCGTCGCAGACGCTCCGGGGGATCGCGAAGCCTGTCCATGGGTTCGTGATCGATTCACGATCGTTAGTAAATTGGGTTATTTCACCTACTTTTTCGGGACGAAAATCACCTACTTATATAGGGGTGAAATCACCTAGTTACTAAGTAACATGGACATCCCAGTAGATTCCAAAATGAAAAATGAGTGTTTTGTGCTTTTGTCAGTATCAAAAATGACAGCAATCCCAAAAAAATCATGCACTATGGGGGAAATCCCCTTTCAACCTTTTTAACATCAACTTTGATTTTCCCCGAAAAAAATGGCTCCCATTTCATGATCCCATCATTTCTTGGCTTTGCCCTGCGGCCTTTGGGCGGAACCCCGGGTGGCTTTTTCCCTGTTGGTTGGCATGGTTGGATATCAGGTTGGTTGTTTTTGAGGAAGATTCCTTCAGTGAAGCCTAACCCAACCAAATCTGGGCAAATGCGTTTTTTTTTACCTCAGAAATTTAACATACCCAGATGCTCCATGGGACTGGAATATTTACCTACATGAAATTTTCATAAATCTAAGCCAAATGTAGGTAAATATTCCAGTCCCATGGAGCATATATATGGGATAGATACCCACAATGGCCATATTTGAAACCAGATACCTTTTCCAGTCCGCATCATTTTGAGATAAATCACGCCTTCATTTTCGGGTGAAAAAAAGATGAATCCCTTCTCTCTGGGCGCCCATCTCTCCAATCTTCATGTCTGCTGAGATCTGCAGCTTCAAGGTTTCAAATGCCTTTTTTCGTAGTCGAGTAGTCGACGAAACCAACGACGACGTCACCGTGAGATGCGCAAATGAGAAAATTCTGCTTAGCCGTTTCGGAGCTGGAAATGGCAGTCGGCGGCTGAAATGCTGTGCTTAGGTTTCACCTAGGTTAGTAGCTCCGTTCATCGCTCCAAATCGCTTCTGAAGGGATCAAAAAGAGAACCAAAGCCTTCCAAATCGCTCCCGAAACCTAAACCGTTCGCACAAATTACGTAGTAGTCTTGGAAAAAACTTGCAGTTACCCCCAAAAAAACAGGGGTGGCTTTTAAGTCAGGATGTTCAACTCCCCGAAAATCGCCTTTTGAAATTTGAGAAAGATATACATCCAAGGTAGTGAAGGTGCAACTGGTGATGCCAGTTGATGGTTTTTACGAAATCTGCCGATTTTCCCACTATTTATTAAATGGATATATATTGCGTATGGCCCCGGGCCCCAGGATTCCAGTGACCACCAAGATTATGAACCATTTTTTGGAGGGAATCCCTATAAAACCTAAGCGGAAAATGCCACTGTTACTGGGAAGGGGCCACACCCAAGATATATATATATATATAATCCTTTATTAATTGGTGATCCCACGTTCTTTATATCCTTGGGAAGCCATATTTTTAGGAATCATTGAAATAATGGATAAAAAGGATATAATCTTGGACTTTTTATCCCACTGAGTTCTTCCATCAACAGTAGTGATGCTCTGAAAAATACTCCAATTTCCCTTCAACCGCAACAAAAAGCAAAAAAGTTAGTTTTCTTCGGAGAATCACAACAGTTTTCCCACCTCAAAACAGTAAGAATTGGGTTTTTTCCCCCCCATTGGTACCAATCGCTGCAACGTACTGACTTTACCACCAAAGAATGGCTTGAACTACTACTTTCACCGTGAGTCTGGTGCTTTAAAAATGTAATTGTTTACTTTTTGTGGATTCCAGACGCTCACAAAAAAAGATCTCGAAAAACAGGAGCAAGAATATGACTTGCCCAAAGAGAGAGAAGATACTGTTGATGGAAGAAATCCTGGGAAGAAATCCTGCACCACCCAACATGTATGAAACATTGTAAATCATGGGATAAACTACCTATCAACTGGTGCAGGATGTCTTCCATCAACACTACCTCAACCAAGAATTTGAAAACTTCTCAATTTGTTGATAGGCTCCAATTTTTCCCTCTCTGTCTCTTGTTTATTGCTACTCCCCCCATGCCTATAGTTCCAACCCACCCCCAGACAGCCTGGGATTTTCCATGTTGCGGAAGGCCTCTTTTCGCTGAAGGCGCAAAACGACCCTCCAGGGAACTAACAAATCATACCATGGGAAAAGAAGATTCATCTTCAGAGTTGCCGTCTTGACGGGATATGTTAGTTCCCAGCAGGGTATGTTTCAAGGTGGAATTTCTATTCATCCAAAAATCAAGTTTTACTGTACAAAACATGTAGCTATTATAAGTTTTTACCTAGGCGAATCGATGATGGTAACCTTCACCGAAATGTCCTAAACAAATCTCATACCATACCATATATAGTCTATTGACCTAGAATTGCCAATAAAAATCAACCATTCATGTATAGGCAAATCAAAAAAAAACACATAGTTTTTCATGGGAAATGCTGGTTGTTTTGAACTTGAAATTTCAGTGATTTCCAGGCTCCCCAAGTAACAACTTGGACCAACATTGGACAAATCGGTGTCCCAATGGTCACCCCCAACAAATCCATGGCTCCACCAAAAAAATCCCCAGGCTCGGGAAACACCACGAGGTAACCAAAAATTTACACCAAGATGACCAGCAAAAAACCAACATCTCTCGGACCATGGGGAATAGTAGTGCTTCCCATGGGAACCCGACGGGTTGCAGCCTTCATTTTTTCATGGGTTTTTTGAAATAGGTGTTAAGTTAGTGTCTTATCCTTCCGAAGCACCCAAATGTTGCGACTGTTTGGTGGTTTCAACGGTTTCAACCCAAATGAAAAAAAGCATGCGCAAGTCAAATTGGATCCTTACCTCAAATTATGGGTGAATTGAAACCACCACCAAATTTTGGGAGGAACGGAGGAACCCTTCTTTTTTTCACCTCCAGGAAGCTTGCCGGTGTACCGGGGATCTTCGGGCATCATACCTCCCAAAAAACACCTCCCTGAAGGTTAGATTTCAAAAGGAAAAAAAGGGTCGAAATCTAACCATCCACCATGAGCTTTCCAACTTTTCCTCCCAACACCTGGGCCGTGCCGGTTTCCTACCATGACCTGGTATTGTCGATATTTTCGTTGATGTCATGACTAACCATGACCAATAAAGAAGTCTGTAATTTTCGGGAATTTCGCCGAAACGATGGTCTTGAAAGCACCGGTTTTGTTTTTTTTGGGATCTTCCACACCTGGTCCTGGGCAGCTGGAAAACCACCAAGAGCTCCCAGATTGGCCATGGCCACCAAATAGAGTGATTTGTCGAATGCTCTCGTTGCAGATGGCCGGAATTCATCTCAAGACTAGACTTGCTTATGACTTTAGGATAGAAAAACTCATCTAGGCTTTGAAGCACACATTTTAAAAATATGCTGCATCAACTCAGCATCTTCCCCAATTTTTGTTTTTGTTTGGCGGGTTGAAACTTCAAAAAAGTACTTGAAACCAGGAGCTTTTTTGGTCATGTTGGATGCATGCTCAAAGCTCTTCACCAATCATGATTGCAAAAGTCCCTCCCCATTTTTGTAGAAGAAACAAACCGTCAAAGTGTCTTGAAGGGTCTCATTTTCCGCAAAATCATTAGAGAAAGAGAAAACTTACACACCCGAAATTTACTAGAGATACCAAACATGATGGTTTGGAAAGTGTATTCCCTTACAAATATGGCTATTTTGGGCACTGCATCTATGTTAAATTTTAGGGCGGTACACAACAAGAACTCTGTTGAATGAAATGATCATTTTATATTCAAAAAAAAACTGAAACTCTTGGGACTAGATTGATTCTCCAATATTTTTCCCTTACTTAAAAATTCCCTGAATTCATCAGTGCGCAATCAGGCCTTACCACGAATTTGGTCAGTGAACAGAAGACATGAACGACAACTGTTGGGCCCTCCCACAAAAAAAATCGGGACGTCCATGCAAAATGGCGACTACTTTGGCCCCGGCTTCGCCAATCCCGATTTTTGATCCAAAAATTTTGGGTCACCTCAACCTTCAAGGAAATGTGGTCGGCAAACCTTGACACTTGACACTTCGCGTAATCTGAAGCCAAACAAACTTGGAGCCAAAGGAGGGATTCGGACCGCGTCGTTGTTTTTTGAAAAAAAAAGAGGCATAAATAAACATGGACCCCATAACCCACATAGCCCTTCTTCTTCGAGGTTGGCTTCGGATTCAAAATGATCTGGTTTGCCTCTGAATTCTTGATCTAAAAGATTTCTCAAAACGTTCATTCTAAGATTCCTTAGGATCCCAAAAACACAACAACACGCAAAATTACCACCGAAACATGTGAAAATCGCGCAATGCTCTCCCCCCAAAAATTATTCCCCAAAAAAAACTCAGAGGATGCTGGCTGGCTGCCAGCCTTAAGTTGGTTCTTAAGGGTTTTTTTTTCGGGAAATCCCTTCAAAGCTCGCTCCGGCCGAAAGGTCAGCCGTCATCCAGGTGACTTCGTGTCATGACACATCCATGGGACGAACCGGTCCGGTATATTTACCGATCCATGAAATGGTTGATTTTTCTGATAAATGTAGGTAATTATACCAGTCCCATGGATCTTATGGAAGAATCATTCAGGGTCAATTACCGTCATTTTCCCAATAAAGCGGGTGAAATTGGGAATGTTGCAGCCAAAAATCCATCCACAAGAAAGCCTGAAAATGAATGGCTGGTTCACCAGCCAAAGTCACCCCTTTTGTGAAAAGGAAAATCATCTCAACTAAACATCCATGACTTTAATTTTACGGGGTGTAAACACACAAACAACCACTATTGTTGGTGGCTGAGCCACCCATTGAAAAATCTGCGATAGTCAAATTGGATCATTTCCCCAAGGATCAGGGTGAAATTCCTTTAAAAAATGAAACCACCGCCTAGTATAAATATAGTTTGGGATATTTCACCAAAACTCAACTGCTTCTTTCGGATTTGTTTTTTTTTTTCGGATGTTTCTCTTCACCAAAAAAGTCACGAAGTTATATATGGATGTGTCCTAAAATAGTGGTATCTACCCCAAAATGGATGGTTTATACTGGAAAACCCTATTAAAATTGATGATCTGGGGGTACCACCATTTAAGGAAACACCCATATATCCACCTCTTGGCAGCCAGTTTTTCCGGAGTTTCCTCCGGGCTTTTTGGAGGGATCAAAATATAAAGGGTCCGATCCGATGGAAAAAAATCCTGCACCATTTAGGATGCCCGAAAAAGTCGGGGATACTGGTATAAAACCAACAGTTGGGGCATCCTACACCCCTGAAGATTAACATGGAACATAATCATGGAGGTTTTGGAAGATCATGTTCCTTTCTAAATGGTTGATTTGTATGTTCCAGCCGTTCATCTTCCAGGGTGTAAGTGGTGCAGGATTTCTTTTTCAAAAGTATGAAGCCAGAGGCACTTTCGACAGTGTCCCAAAATCTTTTGATTTTGAAAAACTACGTTTTTACAGCTCTTGCTGGTGACCTTTCTAGGATGGTTATACCCTTCCATGAGGTTAAGTGACCTCGAAAAGGTTGCGGCTTGAATCACCTGCTAGAGGGAAACATATCTCGCTTTTGGTAAAGCCTGTACTACCCTGGAATTGTTGTTGTAACTATTAGGTACTGCCAAAAACACTGGTTCACAGGAGATCTGGCTTGGGTGATGAGGATCTTTCCACTGATTAATTACAGAATTTGGGCAGGACCTAAGCTATAACGAAAGCCTTGCCTTCCAAGCATCAACCAATACTGTATCATTGGAAAATAGGCAATGATTTTCCACCCAAGAGCCAGTGAAAAAGACAAAAACTCAACTGGAGAAATCAGTAGCTCAGCCCTTCATTGATGATGTGGTAGCCCACCTAGAAACCTTGGTTTTTTTTGGACCCTCAAGGATACCTGTCAAACCACTCCGAAACCACGGTGCCCAAACCCCACCATGGACACGACGCGTTTCGAACACGTCAATTTTTGTTGCCTCTTTTTCCACCAAGCAATGTCCGTTGGCACCGCGTGGAATCTGGGACCCAGTGATGTGCCAATCGTCCCAGCCGCGAATGTCGTAGGATGAAGGCTGCATTGAACCAACACCAACCAGCAATGCCACGATAGATACCTTGGATGAGGTCATAACTTGGACAATGTGCAAAATCAGTCTTCAGGATGATGGCGTATTAAACCATTGGTTTCCCTTAATAAGGCCTTATTCTTATTCAACCCAAATTTCTGGGGGGGGGGTAACGTTGGGGCGGCGGTTGGTTGACAAGGATGATGGCATTTTTTGGGGTGCGAGTTTAGGGATCATATGTATGTATTAAAAACGCCTCGCCACGATGCTATTGCATCCGTGAGGGGTAGATCTGAATCATAACTCTTTAGAACAAAAACATACAAAAACTGTGATTCCATTTTGAAGCTTGCAAAAAAGCACAAAAATTGGTACAACAATGCAAAACAGAGATTTGTCAGTGGTCAATTGAGGCTTGTTTTGTTTGAGGAAGTAAAGTTGTTGTTCTTAAGAGAGAAGCAGATTCGACAACCCTTGGAGTGAGGGAAAATGAATGATCGTGGAAAATCCAGCGCTCCATCGTCCCTTTTTCCTGGCTTCATCTTGCCGTTTTGGAAAAAATGCATACAGTAGATAGAATATGAGAAAAAAAAACTACACCCGAAAGACAGGGGTTTTCCAAACAAACGACAAAAGACCTGACATGAGGGTTCACCGAACGAAAAAAAATCGTCCATGGTATCGATCGCAGGACATTTAAAACGAAGCATTGGCAACCTATCTTTTATCAATCCCTTCAACCTGATTTCTTCCGGAAAAACTCCTCCGAATTCCTCTGTCCTGAAACAACTTTCAAGATTTGAGATCCCAAAGCTGCTTACTTAAAAACGAAAGCCAAGTTTTACCGAAGAAACTGTTCACACAACGTCCCCCTTCTGATGTAAATCATCGTGTAAATCACTCCAAGTCATTTTCCAAAAAAAAACAACCAGAGTGTATCTACCTGTTTATTGACCCACCCTTTTTCAAAGATCCGGATGAATTTTGAGAAGAGCTGCGGTCATTGGGTTGAGCACAAATCTCGTAAATGTCATGCCACCACTCCATTTGAGATCCACCTCGGAATGATGATGAAATAGTGGTTGACCAATAGGTTTTTTGTGATAATGGCTTTCCTCAAAATGGCTTAACTTACTGCATATAATTAATTCCCATAAAACTGGGTAGTAAAAATCCCCCACATTGAATACATAAAGTATTTTGTCACCGCTCAGATGATTACGGATACTTTGCGTTTTTTGGTGCATTCCGCTACCCTACAAATGGATTGATGGATCAACATGGCAATCGAGGTGAAAGAACAAATGCAAGAACTGAAACTCGATACACCCCCGAACATGAACGAACGTCCCCGAAAAATAGACCAGGTTAAACGGAATTCCAACCATTGATTTTCAGGGGATATGTTAGTTTTAGAGAGGGTACACCCATCAAACTTTGGTCACCTGGCTCGGAGAATAGAAGCAACTTATCTGCACCACGCATATGGCATATCTGGGTGACAATGCCTCACCTGGAAGAAAGACTGACTACCCCCCCCCCGAAATTTAACATAGATACCCCAGAATAGCCATGTTTGAAACCAGATACCTTTTCCCATCATTTTTGGCATATATGTCAAATTTCGGTGGCGTGATTTTTTTGTTGCCTGCACAAGTTGAATTTTTGTCACGAATGTGAATTTCGAACATCTTCGATTTTTTCCTTCCAAGAGGCTGAAAGGCAGGATGCAATTGGTTCCCAAGAAGTAACCATCATAGCCTTTCAAGGACATATCCTTCGCCAAGCCGTACAGCTCCGCATTCCTCAGTTTTTGGTTCCGGGACCGTTTTTGCGGCTATCAACCATTGGCAACTTGGGGGTTTTATTGGGGGAGGTTTACATGGCTTATAACTTAGATCTACCCCGCACACAAGATGCAATTTTTCGTCACCACCAGGATGACTTTGCATTTTTTAAGGCTCAGGAATCCCAAGCTAAACCTCTATTTGCCAGTGACATCCGTGGTTGGAGGGCAAATAGATCCAACTTATAACCAATATATACCCTCCCTGAAACTAACATAGCACCTGAAAATAGACCCCTGGAGAAGGAGATTCCTATTGGAAACGAGGGGCCAAGTCGCCAGAAAAAACTCCATTGCCTCGGCTGACACAAGTTCATCGCAAATAATGGGGTAAAATTACTAGGATGTCCCAGGAAGCTAGTCCAAAAGGTTAGTAAGTGGTTATAACTTTAATCTACCCCCTGCGCAGTAACAGTGACCACAATCCAGAAGCACAAAATGAGCACGAAAAAAACTGAGCTCAAGGGCCTCAAATTGCCCAGCTGGCCGCATCCCTGAAACTGCCAAAATTTATTTTTTTTTGCCTGACCGATCATCTGCGTAATGACTGCCATCAGCTGTACTGCCCTGGCCCTTCCCTTTAAAATTAATCATTTTGGGCTGCCTTTTTCTGGTCTGGCACGGGGCGAGGCGTGGTTCCTGGCTCCTGGCTCCTGCCTTTGAAAGTAATCATTTTGGAATGATTTTTTTTAACCCTTACATTTTTGGGAACTTTTTGGGCTGCGTTGTTTTGTGCTCGTTTTAGTCTGAATTTGTGCACAATTTCACCTAGATTTGTGCCCTCTGTTGTGCTCGTTTTAGTCTGAATTTGTGCACAATTTCACCTAGATTTGTGCCCTTTGCTGTGCTCGTTTTCGTCTGAATTTGTGCACAATTCACCTAGATTTGTGCCCTCTGTTGTGCTCGTTTTAGTCTGAATTTGTGCACGATTTCACCTGATTTTGTGCGCAATTTCACCTAGATTTGTGGTTTTCTGTTGTGCTCGTNAATTTGTGCACCATTTCACCTGATTTTGTGCACAATTTAGTCTGGATTTGTGCACAATTTAGTCTGGATTTGTCACAAAATTAGCCTAGATTTGCGCACAAAAAAATGTTTTTTTGGAAAGGCTTGGGCCTAGGATTTTTTTGTGCTCAAATTCACCTTTCTTTGTGCCAAAACTGTGCTCGTTTTAGGCGCTTATTTTTCTTCCTTTGTGATGATTTTGAAGCTCGTCACTATGCCTTTTTTTCATGGGTTTAGGGTTTAAGGTTTAGTTCGCCAACATAGGTTGGCGCCTAAGCCAAACTCTAGGAACAAGAAGAAAAGGCTTAAAAGAAAAAATCTCAAAATAGCCTTTATTATTGCAAACGCCCTAAGCCCATTAAATCCAAAAATGTCAAAAACATCGTAATTTACGATGTTTTATGCGATTTGTTGATGGTTTTGCAAATGCAAAAGTGTGAAAAGGCCCGTGTTTTTGGCATTTTTTGGGGTGCAGCGATTGGCCAAAATCTTACAAAAGCACGTGATTTACGGTAAAAAATGCGAAAAGGGGAACATCCAAGATTTCAAAAGTATGTTTTTTACGGCTAAAATCGGGATTTTAAAAACTCAGTCAAAGCAAAACACCTACATTTCACGGTGAAAAACGATTTTTTCAAAAAAAAGCAGCCAAAAGACCATAATGACAGGAAGTAAAACGCCGCAAAAGGCCAAAATGAAAGGAATTCAAAGCCCAAAAAGCCAAAATGAAAGGAAATCAAGGCCCAAAAGCCCAAAATGAAAGAAAATCAAGACCCAAAAGGCCAAAATCAAAGGAAGTTAAAGCCCATAATGGCCGCAAAAGGCCAAAATGAAAAAAATCAAGGCCCAAAAGGCCAAAATGAAAGGAAATCAAGGCCCGAAAAGGCCAGAAAAAAGAAATAAACGCCCAAAAGGGCCAAAATGAAAGGAAACGAAAACCAAAAATACCAAAATGAAAGGAAATTCAAGCCCAAAAAGCCAAAATTAAGGAAACGAAGCACCGAAAGGCCCAAAAGGCGAAAATAAAAGGAAATGAAGGCCCAAAAAGCCAAAGTGAAAGGAAAGCTTTCCATCAATTTTAGCTTTGCAAATAGCAAATTTTTGAAGAGGAAAAATTGCAAAATTTGAAAGGGAAATAGCGATTTTCGGCCAGATCCTGGCCAGTTGGCCCTTTTAGAGGCTTAAAAAACCAAAATGAAAGGACATGAAAGCCCAAAAAAGCCAAAATGAAAGAAAATGAAGCCCCCAAAAGGCGAAAATGAAAGGAATGAAACACCAAAAGGTCAAAATGAAAGAAAATGAAGTCCCAAAAGGCCAGAATGAAAGGAAGGCCCAAAAGGCCAAAATGAAAGGAAATGAAGGCCCAAAAGGTCGAAATGAAGGCCCAAGAGTGCGCCACTGGAAAGCTTTCCATCAATTTTAGCTTTGCAAATAGCAATTTTTGAAAAGGAAAAATTGAAATTTGACAGGGAAATAGCGATTTTGGGCCAGATCCTGGCCACATGCCCCTTTTAGAGGCTCAAAAGGCCAAAATACAAGGAAATGAGGCGCCAAAAGGCCAAAATTGAACCTATGTTGGCGCATAAGTGGCGCAAGCCCTAAAAGTTTAGGGTTTAGGGTGTTGCAAAAGTGACTTCTGAAATTCAAATTCCAAAAGTGAAGTCAAAGTCTCAGAGTTAAACAACTCTGCATGACATTATTTTATGATACTTTTTCTGCAAATTCTTTGTGCTCATTTTAGTGGAGGTCTCACATTAAAAATCATTTATCCACTGTTAGTGGGTGGGGGGTAGACCTAAGTTATAACGTTGCTTAATAGGGATTCTTATATTGGTTTCTTATAATCCCTATATAACTGGGTAGTTTGTCATCCCCTATATAACCCAACCAACCAGGGTATTTTTTCATTGCTCGCTTCATGTTCAGCTTCCAAAAGTGTGAATATTCCAAGATGATGCTGGTCACTCGCTGCTCCCGGATCAATGACCTGTTGATCAAGCTCGCGGAGGATGATGTCAGTCAGCGGGAATCGTTACATGTTTAGGGCTCGGAGATTCTGAACTAAAGCTTCATTTGCCAAAAAAGTACTGCTTAAGGGAGCTAACATACTCAAGATATATTTTTATTTCAAACAAAGGTCTGGGTTGGTTTAGTTGGTTGAAGTCTATCTTCGGAATCACCCTATATTTCAAAGGGATGCTTGGGGCGTGGTGGTTTTTCAAAAATCCGTTGGTGGGTCGAAGGTGCCTATACTCCAGGCATATGCCCTTCCTGTGAGAATCCCTTTCTCAACCAGGAAACTTAAACACCCAGACAAGGATTGATTGAAGATATAGATCTGGTAATGATGAGATTTTGATCTGCGGGTTCTGCGGGATGTTTTGAATATATCTACAGTATATAATATATCTACAAATATTATATATTGCAGACATATTGTGTAAAACAATGAAAAAACAAACAAGCACCTGTCCGTAATATCTACCGTTGGGGGTCCAAAACATCATCATCATCATCATCATCATCATCAACAAATAATAATGATAATAATAATAAAACATGTTTGGTAAGACATCATGTTATAAACTTTGTGGTTAGCATAGATCACCCAAAAAGTATTGCCAAAAAGAAAACCACCGAAACTTTTGGACATCCAAGTCTTCCCACTTTGCAGGGCTTCCATCCTTTATGGTGTCTACTTGGCGCCCAAACTGGAAGGTGCTGGTAGGTAAACTTTCTGTGAAGTGAGTTTCTACCAAACTTCTGTAATATTCTTAGAACCAACCCTTCTAAAAATTGTATTCCGAACCAGCCTCCATTTTCAAACCCCTTGAAAACAACATATTTCATGCGGGTGTACGTTTTTGTTGCTGGCAAAATTTTAGTGCTGCAAATTGATTTTTCACCTTTTGATCTATTAAAGACCCTGCCTGGCACCTTGCAATACTTCCATCTCGCTTCCTTCGACATCAATCTTCAACAGTTCCACATCTTCATCCTTCAATGCCTTCGAAGGCATCGACACATCAGACCAAAGGTGTTTCGATCAAATGACAACAAGGAATTTCGCCCAAAAAAAAGGTTTGCCTCGTAGTTTCATAAACGCACACCCAATGTGTAAGTATAACCTGAATTTTACTCATACCCTGATCTTCCAGTTTCCTAGATGTTTGGAACCTGTTGCTCCCAGTTGCCAATATATCAGGTAACAATCGACTCGACCCCTGGTGAGCCAAATATATACGGAACTGGAAGATGATGGTATATAACTTTCAACAACCAAGAAATCTTTTCCCCTACCCTCCGGTATTTCCTAACATACCAGTAGCGATCGCTGGATTCGAATATCCTCATTTTCCAGCCATTCCATCCAGCGTTTTTTTCGTTCACCGGAGTGCAATGGTTTTTTTTTTGCCCCAAAAAAAAAGCAAACACCCAAAGTTGTACAGTAAGTGTATAACCTGAAAAGGTTTTACCAAGAAGTTTCACTGTCCAACAACCTTGGACTTTCAACCAGCAATCTTTTCCCCCATGGTTTTTGCCTCGAAAAAAAAATAAAAGAGAGAGAAACCTGCTCCTTTCGAAGGCTGATGAAATCCAAGGGATTCGGATGGGGTTGGAGTTTGTCTACCGAAAACCTACCCGTGATGTTGGGTGAATTTTTGTTACCCGGTAAAACAAACAAAAGTTACCGGTGTATTTTGGACGGATTTTTGGACGTTTTGGGGACCCTACTTTTTGGAAGTCTTTTGGGGGGTCTGGGACGAAGCCAACATGTTTACATGTCTTTTTTTTGGATGTATATAGGTGTTTTTTTTTAGTCATTTGACACCCATGACAATGATGAAAGGTTCAAGAACGTCACAAATGTAGATAGCCTCTTTGAAACAATCATGGGGTTTTCCTGTATAGAACCGGTTTTTGTTGTATGCTAAAGATCTGAAACTAAGCAATCTTAAAGAGATTCAAAATATAAACCAACTGACTCATGAAGCTACAAAATGAGCATCCAATTATTTGATTTGAGCTACGTATACGCAACAAGACCCCATCAAAAGAAACCCTGGGATTCCTTAAAACAAATAGAAACTGCCATAACATTCGAAACTCAATCCATCTTTCTGAAGTAGAGGTCTTGATGTTTGTTTATCCATCCATATGAATTTTCACCAAAACATAAAGAATGTGCAAAAAAAAGCATGAAGATTTTTCCATTGTTCCTCAAAAAAATCTCTCGCACCATAAAGTTCAACGGTCACCAACTTCTCCGCCGCACCTGCAAAGCATCCAAGCTTACCAAAGGCACTCGTTCAACGTGCTCATCACGTTCACTGATCACACGACCCGTGCCCGGCTGATGCCAAATTAAACCACCTCAGATGATGACTGACTTGCATCTTTTCCAGTTGGTGGTTGACCCACCCATCTGAAAAATATCCTCGTCAAATTGGAAATCTTCCCTAAATAGAGGTGAAAATCTAAAAAATATTTGAAACCACCACCCAGGCATCTCTTTAATATCAAAGTCTTCCAAAACTTCTCGTACAAAATGGGCCCCGTCACCAGTTGTAAGTCGGGTTACCACTGTTTAAAGGGGTTGTAATCCCAGTTACGCATCTCTACGGCCATGTATATAGGGGTTATAACTTATAACTCCATCTTATAACGATCGTTGGGGCCCCATCTCACAACAATGGATCAACTTCCCAGGGTTTCTTTCGCAACATCCTCTCCTGTCCACAGACTAAAACATATATAAAACGTTTGGCTAGTTGGTGGTTTCAACCCAGTTGAAAAATAATAGTCAAATTGGATCATCTCCCCAGGTATATAGAGGTAAAAATAAAAAATGTTTGAAATCACCGCCTAGTTGGTGAATCATAGGTGCTGTCATCTCACACGCCTCCCACGCCCGAATCTCGCAGGTTGGCGGTTTTTCAGAAATTCTTTGGGTCAGATCACGGAGGATCAGAAAGTTTCTGCGAAACGGGATGAAATATGTGTCGATGGTATATTGCTTCCTGTTGAAGAAATCCCGAAAAAACCAGTTGAGGTTGGTGGTTTATCCCATTGTTAAAAAGGTTTTTCTACATCCCAGGTGATTCGCTGGATGTCTTCACAATCGACAATATCTTTTTTAAAAAAAATAATAATCCTGCCAACCTTTTTTTCGGCTTGGGAAAACAAATTTGCCAACTAATTCGACAACGTCCTTCAAAAATCATCCCTGCTTAATGTCTCGTCCATAATTTCGTTTCGGGGCAAAAGGAGTTGAATGGAAAAAATCTGTCCGGGAGGTCTAGAAATCGGTCAAAGATCTTGAACTTAAAAGCAGCTGGTTTGCGCAACTCTTGAGGTTTGAAAATCCACCCAAAATAAAACATCTGGAAATGTTTATTGAATTTTAGTATGCAACCCCCCCCCCCCGGCTCCTTGATTGGATGATTTTTGAGTGCCACTCAAAATTTTGGGATGAGCTGTTTGATATCTCGAAAAAACCTTCCAAAAAAAACCCAGGATTTGCTAACTCAATGTCATTTTTTTTCATGACAAGAATATCCCTGCAAATTCACAACCGAGATAATGTTCCTACTATAGTTTCATCAAAACCCACTTTTCATCCCATACCATATGAAATCTTGGCACCGAAAAAAACCAGCGAAGAAGTTGGTGGATTTTTTGTTGGCAGATGGTTGGCTCAAAAGGATCAAAAGTGGGATGGTCCAATGGCTGTGTGTGTGTGTGAGTC
>DF242636.1:0-52959 GCA_000507305.1 Breviolum minutum Mf 1.05b.01
GTAAATTTTATTTAATTCAAAAAAAATAATATATATATATTAATAATAATATAATATATTTAATTTAATTTAAAATAATATTCAAATAATTAAAATAAAAAATCATTAAATTAATTTAAAAATTTAAATAAAATTATATAATATATAAATTTAATTTATTATTATTTTATTTGATTATATTTTTAAATTTAGCATATAATATTTATATTATTCAAATATTAATTATATTTTTTTAAATTTTGCATATATTATTATTAATTTATTTATCTATCTATTTATCTATTTATTTATTTTTATTTTTTTTTTCATTTATTTATAAATCTATTCTTGGTATTTCTTATTATTGTTTTTGTTATGTTGGCATAATGCGAAAATTCCTAACAATCAAGGGTTTGTGCGAGTTCCCAATTTGAGAGATGGGCTGTAAATTCCGCCCATTCCAATTTCTGGAGCTTGATAAATGCTGTCATAAAATCCTGGGCCAGCTCAGCTTGGCATTTCGACAAGCATTTCGACAAGAGAATTGCATGAATCATGAAAACCAATGAAAAGTGAACAAACTTTCTAGACCTGGATCCCAGATAATTGTAGATCTAGGTAAAATGCAGCCATGTGACTGCACCGAGCAAAGCTGTCAAGTGCTCGTCGCTTTCCAAGGCTCGCGTGGCATCGAGCAAGTTCCTCCCGAAGCAAGTTTCATGCAAAAAGATGCCAACAACTAGAAAAGAATCGGAATACCTAAAGGCCAAGATTGATGAAAGTTGGGGAAGCCTACGCACCAAAGGCTCATTGTTGTGGACAGCTTTTATTTTTTATGCAGAATCAAAACCTCACCATTCACACGACTCTGCGATTTTCAATGCAGAACTTGCGTCCTGGGCAAGGAAGCGATGCCTTCAAGCTTTGGCGAGCCATCAGGGATTTCCTGTGCGTGCCATTTGTTCGGCCACAATGTGTCTATTTGATTCTATTTGCAGAGACTTATCGTCAGAATCTTTATGAACAATGTATGCTTTGCACATCGTGGAGTTTTGGGAAATCTGTTGCGGATTCACGCTGCAATTCATTTACACTTCAATACAACTTTGATAGCCTAGACGTCCAGCTGAAACCGGGAGCTTATGCTCGCAAACCGGCTGAGGACCGGTCGTACATGTTCACGTCAGCTGGGAAGCTGCACTTTCGCGGATCAGCTTTTGTATCAATGCCCCAGAAGCCGCAGGCCAGCATCATTGCTGGAAGCAAGTATGGGTTCACCTCGGTCGGACATTCAACATGGAACTATCATGATCAAATGCTCAAAGATCTTAAAGGACAGGTCGGTTGCTCTGGAAAGGAATGTGAAGTAATCCGGCAAAGCGGATCGAAGTGTAAAAGTGCAGGAATTTGGGATGTTTTCTTTCTCAAGGGCACCGCTCCATCTGCCAGTCGTAGCTCGAAACGGTCATTGTCGGGAACGCGGACCATGTGACTGCAAGACAAGTCAGGAGTGACTCCAGTATCTCAATCAGCTACCATCCACACTTCAGCAGCATCTTGCAAGTGAATATCACCAAGCATCATTACAACATACATTGTAAAGCAAGCTGTAATGTGATGTTTATATGGTTGATTCATGTAGAATTTATATACAATTCGTACAAAAGCTATAGAAACATTGAACAAAAAAACAATATATATATATATACATATGTATCTAAATCATGCATGTATGATATATATATGTACGTATATGCAATTCATATGACTTTATGCTTTTGGAGTTCCTGGAATTCCGGGCATGAAATAATCTGAAGCAGTACCTCCGATTGTTGCCGCTCCACGACACGCCTGAGTACATATGACTTCGCAAAGGTAACCACCTATGAGGAAAAATGTGGCAAGACGTCACTTAGTGACAACAGACAAGTTGCGGTTCGGAGACCAAGTCGAACCAGAAGCAGTTGAGGCACCATTCAGCCTTGTTTCACAACATTTCGGCGCAAAATCCAAGAAAAAACAAGGTTTTTTTATGTTTTTTTTTGGATTGAAGCCACGTGGCCGCTTGTAGGAGTTCACCGTAGGATTGGTCACGGCACAAAAACTCGGCGCTTTTGCGAGCACGCCGCCCAAAAATTGCAGCGCCAAATCAGAAATGTTGTCCTTGCCCTGCAACATGGAGCATTAATACGAATAAAATAGAGAAGGTCAGTTTCTTTAATACACAGTTGTAGACGGGACTAGGTGAGCTATCTGACGCCTCAAAGAGATTCTTGTCGCCGGCCCACAAGGAACAGTGAATATGACCTCACATGGAACACTTCTCATTTAACTAGATTCATCTGAAATGCAAATGCACATGCATGCAGCAGCTTTCTTAGCCTCCGGCATCCGTTCCCAGTCAAGTTGCTGAATGGTCGAGGCATGAAAGTGGCCTGAAGAAACAAAAAGCTATGCTAAAAGAAAAAAATCATCTTCCTGAGAATTCATGAATCTTCCCATAGGCCAAGAGTTTTCTGCAAAAGACTGCATCATGTACCGTTTGCACAGCTGCAACTACTAGCATGTACTCCAAAAGCTGGTTATCAGATCATGGTTTACCCATCTTTCTCTGAAAGTCTTTATGTGTCTTATAGTACTCTTATATTTCTTCTGTCTATGTGCAAATCCTTTGCCAAGGCACGCGGAAGCCATGTCGCTCAGACAACGTCTTGACTGCCCATTTGAAGAACACGTGCTGGTCCGCCGTCGTCAAGCAATCCTTGACACAAACGCTATCAACACTATCTATGCCAGCCGTGATGGCGATCGTACATCATGATCATCATGACAAACACCAGGCAAACAGGCCTGGTAGTGCCAGTTGATCTCAAACTGTCCATTGGCATCTTCGTGGTCCGTTTGGTAAACACCGAAGTTACAGGAATTCAGTGTCTTCACCTTGCGATCTCCAAATTGATCAAGACAATTTGAAACTTTCGAGACATTTCATGATCAACACAACAAATACTCACAAGAAAAGCCTTCAAGCTTGTACACAACCTAGACAGTATAGACAGTACTGCAAACTCAAAGTCCAACTTCAGAGAAAACATGAGAAAACTATGCTCGCAAGGATTGACCCTTTCCAGCAGCCAAGGCTGCAACGATGTCGGTCAAGAGCGCATATCTTCTCATCATGGACTGTGCATCATCTCAGTTCCCGACATTCAAGGCACACTCTCTTCGTTTGACAACGAATGACAACGAACACTCATCACTAACAACTTATCAATAATAATTACTAAAATTACTATATTCACCGTTACATCTGATTTCACATCTGATTACTACATATCAATACAATAATTCATTCTTGGACCTCACTTCCGCTACCGGACTCTTTCTCCAAAGGGCAAGGCATGAACGCTTCAAATGACTGAGATTTAAACGTAGAAGGAATAATTAACAGAAGTACAATTATCAAATATGAAGAATTCATCAACGCCTCAAAGCACATTCACAATTCACACTGAGCATAGAGTCTCCGAAGTCAGTCGGATTGATCAAGTGATGGATTTCTCGCCAAGTCACAGCATGGTTTGCTTTGTGTGTCCTGGTTGTCTGAGATGTCCTGCTTATTGGAAGACAAGACGAAGAACTCGGCCTGCAAAGTGTGCAAAGAATGTGTGTCCTATGCAAGTCTGTGTTGAAATCGCTTGACTTTCAAATCGTCAAATCCTCAAGAATGGACTTTGCTCGTCAAATCGGCCTCGACGCCAGACTTGAAAACATAGCCGCGCTTCTTTGCTTCAGCGATCTGTGCTTTGAGAACTGCTCTGGGTGACTGCTGCACTTCCTTTCCTGTCGAGCAACACACTGACTGCCGAAAGCATAATATGAATATCTTCAGGACAAAAGTCGGAAGCTTCCAGATGGCCGAGTTAGTGTTGGATGGGATGATGGGATCAGAAACGTTTCAAGGATTTACATGTCAACATCATTGAAGTGAAGCAATGTCTTGATACAGGTCAATTAACAAGATATCTGAAAAGGTCTCATATCTGCCTAAACCGGTAGATGGACTCAAGGAAGGTGAAATTCAGACAGACTCAGTCTACCCAGCCTTCAATGAAGCAGTCACCCATAACAATTGCTAGTTCAGGGCTGAAGGGTACCTCACGCGAGAACCAAATTTTCCAAAAACATCCAAAGCGTTCCCAAACTGAGAGCATTTGAGAATCAGTTGAGATCTGGAAAAGCCGGCACTTTAGTCGCAGGGGAATGGTATCAAGGTGAGGTAAGACATGGCAAGGTATGGTGAGGTACTCATACCCTTTGGGGTCGTTTGGGCGTTTTTGGCAAACTTCGCACCTGAAGTAAAGTGCTGGCGTCAGGAATGACCAGTAAATCTGCAGCGTGAGGTCCAAAGTCCAACCATGTTGCCGCAGGTGCAAATCCGGCTCCTTTGACATGCGAGATTTGTTCGGCTTAAGAAATTGGAGCTAAAAGGGAGATGAAGACAGCCAACGTACAATTCCAAGACAACACTCCACTTGCACAAACATTTTTATTGCAATGCCCACTTTGGAATCATATTGTTGATATTGCATGATAATTGATAATGAGAATATTGCTACACCAAAGTCTCCAGTGTCATCATTGTCTTTTGTTTTCCTCAAACCATCCCCAGTCCATCACGCTGAATCTGCTTTATGGCGCTTGATGGTACCATCTTTGTTCGCAACACACCTGGCGCGGAATTCGATCAATTTCCCGAGTTCCCTGAAGTTCCATGAACTCCTTGGGGGGCCTCGGATGTCCACAAAGGCAACGAGGAAAAAGTCAATGCCTCGTGCCTGCAACCAGAAACGGACCTCTTTCGTGCTCAAATACACATTCTGCTGACCGATTGGAGGCAATAGGGCAATATGATTTGGGCAGTTTTGCTGCCTTTGCTACCTCTGACAGATCAGCTTTGGCATCGAGCTTTTCCTTAGTTGCTTCAGGCCATAAGACATATCGACTTCGACATATCAAGACGGTGACTGTCGAAAGGTCAGAGCTTCAACATCAAGATGTCGCTGCAATGTCTAAGAAGACGAACAGGCAATGTTCAAAACCCTGGTGACATTCCATTATACTTTACACTGATGGGTTAGCGATCCTTCCGGCTTATCATCAAAGATCCAAATTTAATCCCTATACAAAGTAGTATAATTAACATATAATTTAATAATGCAACTTTTACCATCCGCAAGAACCAGGGTTTGAAACGTTGTCAAAATACCAAGATCTGGCGGAAGTTGGGCTTTGTAAAACAGGGCTCCATGGCTGCCCGAGAAACGCTACGCGACCTGCCTTGGGACTTTGAACCAAACGAATTCGATTGCAATTCGATTCATTCATTTCAATTAACTTAACTAATTTGAACACCAAATTCAAAAATTCCTTAAATTCAAACAAAACAAGAGAATTCCGTGAATTGAGTGAATTGAGTGATAGAAATTAGGATTAATTAGGATAGAATAATGAATAGAGACATCTGCACATCCTGCGCACAAAGGGACAAGAGTTAACAAAAGTCGTGGGATGACTCGACATGACTCGACCACTCGATGAGTCGGGACGACTTGGGACGCGAACTCGGGACCTTTTTCCGCTTTTTCGTCTTTTCATGTCTTTGTATGTCTTGTACATGTAGTTGGTCTTCGGTCACTGACCATTAGAGAAGCGGGGAGCGAGTGGCAAGTTCCACCCATCTGCTATCATGCCATGAAGTCCACTGATTTCCCATGGGTTCAAAGGATGATCTTGGATGACCTGACATGTCAAAATGCTGTCAAAGCAAGCTTTATGGGTTTAGGAACTGCCATTTGCTACTTTTCTGGTCGCTTCGAACAATAGGGCTTTGCTGCATAAAGCGACAGAAGAGCGGCTTGCCAAAGAAGAATCTACTCTTCTCCAGAAAGGGTCGTTTTAATCCCTTGCTTGTCTTTTCATACCACCCCTACACTGGCTCTCCATGGTGGGGGTCTTTCCTTTCTGGGCATTCTCTTGGAGGGCAGCTGAGCGTAGTGCGGAGTCTGAGTCTAACTACTTGGAACTACTTAGCATGAAACGTGCAAAGAATATCCCCGTGCAAAGATTCGATCTTCTACAGATACATGGATGGATCTTTCAATCTTCTAACCTCAGCCCACCAGTTCCATTAGAACCGAAAGTTGCAAAGTCTAAGTGCGAATTTCGGCCGCTCTGCCACTTGATGCGCAAGCGAAGATTGTAAATCGGGCTGTGGGTGACTAACGCAACTAGTGACTGCCAGGATTAGCAACGATCAGAGGATTAATATGGCACCCAAAAGCCCCTTGCCCATTTCTTCAAAGCTGAAAGGGCAAATGGTGCAAAAACACTGAAGTTTTTGACGGTATTGAACCTGGCACTGCTGTGGCCTGTCCCAGAGCATGTGGCATATTCCATCATATTGTAGCATTACGACATTTGACTGACACATCTGTTGAACCCTTCAAGATCTTCAGGATTTTGATGTCCCAACACCAATGCTCTCGAAGTGAAAACTGGCAGCAAAAGCCAGGTGGTTTGGATGGGCACAAATGCCACTCGTAGTGAATCCACAAAGGTATTGAGATGGAGTTCAATTGCGGAAAAATCATACCTCATTGGTTCATCATATTTCATCGTGGTTTGTCCTTTCGAGTCAGCAAAGGTCTCATATGAACCAAACGCAATCGCTGGACTTTACATTTTTATAGTACATCTGGATGCTTGATGCTCTGTTTGCTTGCACATGGTTGATGTATATTCGGTATATTGATATTGTATATCATTGTATGATATTGAGATTCTGGACCATGGTTGATTGATCTCCATCAGCTGCATCGCGTCTAGTATAAGTCAGCAGCTCAGGACAGAATCTCAAACATGTAATTTGTTTCAGTAAGGCTGAGGCTGGCAGATGTCTATGCTGAAGATATTATCTTCATTTGCACGTCATCGAGGACATGGACATACATTGAGCTACTATAAGAATTGTCCTGAGCTGATCAAGAGCCTACGAGGACACGCATGGCATAACTTCCACTCTTGATCACCACCAATGTGACAGAATGTGAAAAATACCTATCAATTCATATCAGATTGTCCAATTCTCAGGCACTTTCGGTATGAAATCCAAATTGTGGAAGTCCAAAAGGAACACGCTAGCGTTGAGGCTTCCCCAGAATTATTCTGCTCTGTGTCTTCTGCTTGTCCAAGTGATTTCAGAGGATGTCTGATACTCTTTTGTAGACATTCATTCACAATTCATTCATTCATTCATTCATTATCACCGCTTGTGAAAAAAACGGCCCATGGGGGAAACCAAGCCGTTGGGCGGACTCTTTGTCTCGCTCTGGCCTGGGATAAAATGCCAGAATTGGACCGTTTGCGCGTAGATACTTTTCGATGATTCTCCGATTTTGGAATTCCGAATCATTTTTACCTTTCCTAGTATTTTGTCACACCTTTTCATACCTTTTGTGTTTGATTTACATTTATTCCTTCCATTTCTGCTCTCACTGCAAGAATTCATGCTCAAATGCGAATGCCTTGTCCAAATAATGTGACTTATATGACTATATGATGATACAAATGTAGTGTTTGGATTTCACGCATTTCATATTCATGGCATTCGCAAAGCAGCGCCCGTCGTGCCAACCAAGCTCACTGCAAGGGCAAGGAAAGTTGTTCACAGCTGCCCGTCGCGGAAACCAAGCTCGCTGTGACGACAAAACGAAGTCGCTTTCTCGACCAAATTTTGCCTCGGCCCGTCCTCCAAAGTCCACAATCTTCTATGTACCTTGGAGGCCTAAGGCACTTACAGCTTACAGCTGCCCGTCGTTGCAACCAAGCTAACTGCAATTGTGACTCTGGGAGATGCAAAAGATTTGCAAACGTGGCAAGCCGGCACCGACGATCAAGATCATCCAATACGAATTATACCTTAGAAAAGACATTCTATTTCATTTCAACATACTTCCAACTGCAAAGAAATTGACTGCAAGATTTGTGCTGGAGCTTCGTTCTATCTGAGCCCCATCTTGCCATGGGTCCCCACCGTCTTGCCATCGTTTGCAAACCTTTCCTTTCAGTTTGCCACTCGAACCAAACTGGGACCTCTTGTCTCACCATGACTGGATCTTCAAACAAAAATCAAAAATCCTGAATTTCCCAACATTCATTGGGGAAAACAGATTGCAAATATATGCAAATTGTGTGAATTGTCGTTTGAGCCATTCCATCCATGGTGGACGTCTTGCACACTCAAGCCAAGGAAGCCAACGACTCCAGCCGTGGCATGCCCTGACCCTATCACCCTATCTGCGCCAAACTGTCGCTTCAGGCACCTCAGCTTTCGACTCGGGAAGTGCAAAGATGGAGAAGGAAGGCAGAAGAGAAACCCAACCACAAAAATTACAACGAACCACATGAAACCAACGGCAAAAATTACAACTACACCGACTAATATGCCCTTACTCAAGCGATTTCAGGTCCTTTTTCCGCTTTTGCTGGTTCCAGGTTTACTATGTCTGCCAGGGCACAATGTACTGATACTTCCTCTGATGTTCTCGGATAACGAGTGGTAGCTTCTGCTGTGAAAGCTTTTTGAATCCTCGAGCTTCCATGAGCTGTTGAAGCTGGTCCTGTTCTTGGGGCCATAATTTGAAAATGGACATGCAAGTGAAGATAGTGAAAGCACGTGAAAGGAGGATCTGAATTGATTTAGATTCCGATCAACAAGGTATTTCATTGCCAAACATCAAACGATTCTTTGCGGTGTATAAGCACTTTCAAAAAGACTCCAGGAACTTGCACTTACTTACAGTTAACTCTTACTCTCCCAGGCCTTGCAGCTTCCGAATCATTCGTCGTGTTTTTTTTTGCCATCCGTACATGAGTCCATCTCTGTCCTTCGAGTGCACAGCTTTTCCATTTTCCTCATAGCCGCCCAGCCACTTTGACTTTGGAGTAAAGTCCTGGAAAAGGGAAAAGAAAAGGATCTGCAAGAGCCATTCGAAACTTCCAACACCTCACCTTTGACTTGTTTAGTTTCCCTGTCAGCCACTGGAAATGTCCTCCAACCATGAGAAAGGTGTCACGATCTCAGCCAAAGCATACGAGCCACGGTAAGGCGGTGCCAGTCGTGTCGTGCTGGGTTCAAGCAATTTGGTCTCACAGTTTGCTCTGCTACCATTATTCGCTTTGCCCTTGTTTTTTTGTCTTTATTCACTGTCTTCCCCAAATCCTTATTCAAGACCTTTTTGTGCAGCTTGATTAGTACCAGATTCCTATTGTTTGAAGCATGTCCATGGACCATTGGAACACATTGGAACATAGTCAGTCTGCGATAGTAAAGCAATATACTGCAAACATGAACCTGTCAATCCACATATCCACATTCTTCTGCCTCTAAACTTCTTAACCTGGCTAACCTACGCACGACCTGACTGGGCATGGGACCACCACTGCGCCACCAGGGCGAATGAGTGCTTCAAGACCGTCAAGACCTGAACTGGGAGATGTGTGAAATTGCTTGTGTGGAATAAATGTGCTCATGATGCAGACATTTCATTGGGATGATCAGACCCGGACACTGTTGGCAAAGTAAGACTTAATTTCAGGGATTTGTAATGAGTCATAAGCAGGGTGGAGGCATATCCTGGAAGCTGCAAACAATACATAATAGATTTCATTCAGAATCACTCCATATCACTCCAAACCTTTGCTTCTTAACTCGCCCAGCAATGAGGCAAGAAAACGCAGGTGCAATGTGGGATTGGAGGATCCCTCCTGCTCGGGTTGTCTGATCTTGTACTTCATGGCTACTGGTATCATTGTATCTGGTTAAAACGGGATCGCACTTGATGATGATGATGATGATGATGATGATGATGATGATGATGATGATGATGATGATGATGATGATGATGATGATGATGATTTGTAGCAACAAGTCATCATCAAATGCATATCATGTGATATCATACATCACAACATTCATCTTCCATTAAGTTCAGCACAGGCAATCGGATCTGGCAGCCGGCACAAAAGGTTTGCCTTAACAGTGAAAGGCCGGCATCCCATCAAATATATCCAGATGCCTCTCATCATATCCAGGTCTTTCAGTCATTCGACGTCTTTGGGCCCAAGCGAGCACGGCACCATCAAAGGTGCCAAGCTCCTCGACTTGATCCTTCAGCCTGACTAAAGTCACAAATCTCAAGTCTTTTAGTAAGCCTAAGTCCCGACATGCTTGTCGACGTGGGTCCGCAATATCAAAAGGGTGCAGCCAATACTCCGTATCTAAGTCTGACACCTGCATGCGTCTCCTGTCTGAAACTTCACCTCGTTCGAAATCAGTTTTGCCAAGTATACATCGCTATTATTGCATACTACAAAATGCCAAAGACAAACGCATTAAAGATCCAAAACTTTGAGAAACCGGTAAACCTGAGATTTATGAAACAAACTGAAATATTCCAGATATGCATCTTGTCATCCTGAACTAAATATCTATATATATATATATATATGTAGAAAAATGAAAATATATGTATATATACACATACGTATACAAAAGTAATGCTGTGTGCACCACTCTGTTACAACCCGACCTTTTCGCTGCAAAAACATGATGCCGTTCTGAAAGCATTGTGCTACAATGTTTGTTGCAATTCAGGTGCCACACCGTCACTTTTCATTTCGTGAGATCAGCAGCTGTGTCAAAGTGTCAAACCGCCCTCCCCAGACTGTTCAGCCCAGGGCAGGCTCATGGGAGTGGAGGCTGAAAAGCTACTTGAGAGCAAGGGATGGGTTTAATTTGGCGGCTTGCCCACAATCGTCGCAAGCTGTGTAATTGCTGTGTGCGCCACTCTGTTACAGCCCAACCTTTTGTACTGCAAAAAGCGCGATGTTGTCCTGAAAGCATCGTGCAACAATGTTTGTTGCAATTGGGGCGCCAACAATGATGTTGTTAATTGTAATTTTGTGATATCAGCAGGTGTTTCAAATTGTCAAACCGCTATCCGCAGACCGTTCGGCCAAAATCCACTTTTGTGTTGCTGGAGCGATAAGGTCAATGATATGGATCTCCATAGAAATGTTTCAACTTCTGCAAGACCCAAGGCGGCACAGTAGAAGCATCATCCTACATTGTCTGCGATTTCATTGCCATTCTCGCCAGCATTTGCCCAGGTTTTGATATCTAAGCATGTTCTTCTGTGTTCTCCAACATCCTCTGCTTTGAATTTCAGACAGGTTTCTGGACTTTGACAGTGAATCTATCTATGGCCCCGAGTGTCTCACCGAGCGGGGCGACATTTCAAATTTTCCCAAGTTCAGATGACTCTGTGCTTTTCGGAAGAGCCGTTCGCACAAAGCCAAATCTACTTCAGGAAAAAGTTGCGCGGACTGGGAAGATATCACCTGATCAACAGTCAATGTTGATCTCACCAACCATATAGGGTGCCTAAAACTAGTTTGGTCTCAAAGGATACGTGTGAGAGAAGCAGGACAACAAAGGCAAAGGAGGTGCCAGCATGACGCTCACCCCAGGGACCGCCGTCACTTAGTCCCCTTGCCCAAGGAAGACGGCCGGACTGGCCCTGAACCGCCACGTTTCGGCCGTACGAAGATCAACGGAAAGATCACGTCGGCCCAAGACTGTCCCTGACTGCCAAGTTGACAGGCCTCCACGATATTGCTGTAACCGGCCAGCACCCTCTGGGTCCTATGAAGCTCTGCCTGCAGGGTTTGCACCTCGTATTTGATGGAGATCCTTCTGTGGCAGAGTGCAACACGTGCGTCACACCCCATGCGAAACGGGGCACGTGCTCTCTCATAAACTTGAGGCTGAAAAGTTACTTGAGAGTAAGGGATGCGGCTTCTTTTGCTTGATTTCCCACAATCTTCGCAAGCTGTTTAAGATATATGTAAATATGTATATATATATACAGTATTATATATAATAATAGTATTATATCATATGTGCTAAGACTGCACTATACCACGAGGCCACGAGGCCACTGGAGTCGGACAAAACGTGGCTGAGCTTTTGGCGCGTTCCCGTGCTGCAGCATCGACATTGACCTCATGCTGTGCTGTGACTTCAGCCTGGCTCGAAACGACACGCTTGCTGTGCTGCTGTGCTTTGCAACGATCCTGAAAACCTGGAAATGTGGGGAAAACGAAACGTGGAAACGTGGAAAGATATGGAAAGATGTCGAAAGTCGATCCAACTTGCATTTCTTTTTGCTCAATGCTGAGCTTTTCCAAAACGCACCTGCCTCAAGCTCTCCTTCCAAAGGCACCTTGAAACGAATAGCCTGCGAACACGTTGCAGCAGCAAAAACCACAGCGAATGTAACGAAGCTTGCCAACAAGATTCGTGATATGCAGCATGATAATGCATGATATTCAAAGATAAACCGAGTACCCAGAGATTGTTCTTGAAATATTGACCTATACTATACTGCCATAGACAAGCCATATTTGGATACATTTTTGCTGGTATATGTTGGCTAGATTTGCACTAGTGCTGTATATTTGGTATATTTAGGGTACCACACATTTTTTGCATGAGATATGATCATATATGACCCGCTTCTGAATGCCTCTGCCTGCATGTGCAGGCACCATCCCACGCTATGCATGCTGTCGCTGCCTCGCCCTTCCTCATTCTCTCAGCAGCATCAATGAAAGCTTGGCTGAAGTCGATACCAAGCACCTGCAAAAAGTTGAAGTCGACGACTGGACACACTGCGCAGAGCGAGAGATCAGAGAGACCCGAGAGACATCGAGAATCGACAAACATCAACGTCGACAGACTCTGTCAGTGCCGTGTGCCTCATGGCCTGCTGCGGCCAGCTCAAAGGATGAACCACCTGAGATATGATTATAATTATCTCAAAATGCTGCAACGACAAAAACTCATTTCAGCCTCGCTTGGACGGGAGAACATCAAAATTCAAAATCATTAGCTAAGCAGTACTATATGAGTGATTTTTTTTGGGACACACTATTGGAAACACTACCTATGTGTGTGTGTGTGTGGGTATAATATGTAGTATATATGTAATATAGTGTAATGATGTATACTGTATAGTGGTCCTCCTTCTGCTTTGTTAGAAAACATAACATGTTGGCTTTGCACCTTGTGCAGCCAAGTGGTGATGTGGTGCCATGCTTTGTACTGTATTTTGCAAGTGGACCCTGGAGATCCCTGGAGCACCTACAGCACAGCCGATATCCAAGACGCGGCCACCTCAACATCGCACTGCATGGCCACCGGTCCACTTTTGCAAAGTTGGTCTGAGAGCTCGACTGGATGGAAGCACCTACAGAAACAATTTCCACAAAGAAAAACGAAGAAAATATGAAGAAAATTTGCAAACTGTGAAGGACAAAAAGGACAAAGAAGTGAATTTAGAATTTGCATGAATTTTCGGCATCCAACCTCCAGGAGCAATTCGGCAACCCGCTGTGGGAAGCGTAGGGCATGGACTGGTGCCTCGCTAGTGTCTCAACATTTTTCACCGCACAAATTTTCTTGAGAGATCCTGACAGACCGATACACTTTGCATCACTTTGCTATACATCGTGGATGCACAGGGATACACGTGCCTTGTCTTGGTCTGTCATGGTTTGTTCATGTCTTTGAGCTTTGAAAGTCACTAAGGCATCAGCATTTGGATGGCTCAGGATGGGATCAACCTGCATTTTGAAGTAGCATAAATTTCATCGGATTCTACATATATGTGCCCACTTGATCCGCTTGACCATGCCATCCAAAGCAATATGAGATATGGTAGATCAAAGCATGAAATTCATGAAATTCATGATCCATGGCATTCGCATGAAGAGCATGACGTAATATGGTGATACATGGTGATAAATTGTGTGATACATGGTAATGTATTGCGATATATATCATGGTGATCAAGAAGATGTAAAAAGACGGGCCCAAGACCAGTCCGTGCCTCGTTTGCACCAGACGAAGGGAAGTGAAGACCCAAGTACTGGTCGACCAAACCTTAGGGCAGAGACACAATTCTCGAAGCATACCGTCAAAATGAAAAGGATCATTTCTCTTTTTTCCCACTTTTTTCCTTGTTTTCTCATTTTTTTGTATGCCTGAAGATGTCTGACGGGTGTTCGCTGAGGCTCCTGACGCTGGGTCTCATACCCACCATGGCCAGCTACAGCAGCACCAGTGCCAGCAGCAGAAGCTGCTTTGGTCGGTGGTGCAGCTTCACCCTGAAAGCATTGAACGCAGAACGCATGTGTGAAAAAAGCCATGCTCGAGTGAAGTCTAAGACTCTAAGACCTGGTCTCTTGGAGTCATGTGAGGGATTCCGGATGCTGGATAACCATTCCGCAAACGTAAAAGCAGAAACGGTGTGTGCACAAATGAAAGGATATAAAGGAAAGGATTTGAACAAGTCCAGCAGTCCAAGAGTCCAACAAATTCCAACTTCTTTCCAGTTCGGCCTGAACCAGCTGCTCCAGATGCTTTGCTGGAGGAGGTGATTCTGAGGATACCTTGAAGAAAAAAAGTTGAAAAACAACGGGAAACAGAATGATGACCAAAGCTGACGACTTGCGACTGAGATGACTGAGGCTGGTGCAAGTCTGAAGCCTGAATGCTGTAGGAAGTGTGGCCGGAAGTGATACCGGCAGAAGCCCGATGCTCCATTGTCAGATTTGCCTCGACACGGCTTTAAAACTTCGGCATCCTTCGACACCAGCAACATCCAGGAACTGTTACAAAATGTGGGAAAGAGTCACTCATGAAAACAAACAGAAACACAATGTATCCTCAAATCTCGTTCAAAGTCTGAATGATCCAGCTGCATGTTGACCTTCAACGACTACAGAGAAAAACCAAAAGACATCTTTCAAATCTGTTAGCATTCGCTGAAATCTCTAAAATCTAACAAATATCTACAGAAACAATAAACTTTCCTCATCTTTCATCTTTCCACTTCCCATCTCCGATCTGACTCCCAGGCTGATGAAGCTGCCACCCATGATCATGTGGTGTCGGCCGTCGAAGCAGGGCGTGGAGAAGTCATCATAGGTCTGACACAGCGCACCGTGGCAGTTTGCAAAAGTTTGATATTTGATGGATCGCTGGGTTCCAAACATAATGGACTTCAAAACCCTCCAACGGGTTGAAGTGATCTTCTGTCCACTCCCAGGCATTTCCTCAGGGTAGGACAATTTTGCAACATTTTTCCATCATTCTCCAATCTCCTGGGATGAAATTTAGCAGGAACAAGTAGATAATGTTAAGGTCAGATTAATAAACCCCCTGTCAATAAAGTTGCGCAACCCCCGGTTTGGAATAATCACCCCCCCGTGAATAAAGTTTCGCAAGGTTTTGTTCCAAAATTTTAGTCACTAAAAATTGTATTCGGCTCCTCCTTTGCCTTTTCCTCGACTTTTACCTAGGACCCCTGTAAGTAATCCTAACGCACTCTCCCTATGGGAATAAAGTTTCAGGTTTTCCACCCTCCAAAGACCCCTGAAAAGATTGTTTGTCCCCATCGATAAAGTTTGGGAATATCGCCCAACAAACGATGAATTTATTGCGTAATTAATTTTCTTAATACTTGAAAAAAATCTTGGATTTGGCCGTGATTTCAAAATTTTTCACGCCTCTGAAAAATGATGATTCTGATTTAAATGTCATCAAAAATAAAACCTCTGAGCAATTCTTCAAGAGAGTTGTCCACAAACATGCAATCCTGTAAATAATGTCAATGGGGTTCCCATCGGAATAAAGCTTCTGCATGGCAAATCTCAAAAAAGTGCTCCTAGATTACAAAATGTATTCGTAGACTACAAAATGTATTCGTAATCTACAAAATGTATTCGGTTCCATCTCCACATTTCGTTTCCTTTAAAACAATTTTCCTCCTGCAAACAAAGGCATCTCAGTGCATACCCCAGGAGTAAAGTTTCTGAATGGTATATCTCAAAAAAGTGCTCCTAGATTACAAAATGTATTCGTAATCTACAAAATGTATTCGGTTCCATCTCCACATGTTCGTTTCCTTCAAAACAATTTTCCTCCTGCAAATAAAGGCATCTCAGTGCACACCCTAGGAATAAAGTTTCTGAATGGTATATCTGAAAAGGTGTTCCTAGATTACAAAATGTATTCGTAGACTACAAAATGTATTCGTAAGCTACAAAATGTATTCGGTTCCATCTCCACATATTCGTTTCCTTTCAAACAATTCTAATAGAATCATGTCACGAGAAAAATTGAGAGGGGGGCGGTTATTAATCCGATGTTAACATTAGATGTATACTTAGTATAAACGAGCATCACAGGCTGAAATCTGCTTCAACAATCTGTGGCCCGTGCCCATGGCATCATGGTGACCTGTCGGAGATGGTGGCATCTCATCAACAGGGCTTTGAGATGCCTCAGCCGCACAAAAATGTTCAAACCTTTCAACTCTGCAAGCTTTGTGGCGTTGTGGCTCTGTTTACAGGCAAAAAACACAACCACAATTCAACAAAAATCGAAAGGTCTCCGCATAAGTTTGGGCTAGCTACAAAGGCCAAATTGGAGTTTGCACTGGCACCCTTGGGGAAATCCGCGCCACCTTGCAAGTTCGAACTCTTTCGATGCAGTTTGATTGCATTAGCAACATCCAATCGCAGTAAATCGAGTTCAGAGAGCAAAGCCCGGGTACAAGCGCTAGTAGGTGTCTAAATCACCGAGATGAAGTCTTATGACGTCATCCAAAGAATTATTCACAAGGGATTGTGAGTTGATCTCCCAAACATGTCACAAAGAAGAACTCTGTTGCCAGTCAGAGTCACAACAGCAAAGACTTCAGAGACACGAAAAAGATGTCAACCTCCTAATCTATCGTATCATGATCTATTCACGAATACAACGAATACAACGAATACAATATGTTGACATTGGCATCTTCCCATTTTCATCGGTTCACCTAGACGAAGTGCAGGATCATCTCTAGCTGCCACCATTTTTTCAGGACGAGCCTGGAAAAAAAAAAGTGCGCTGTCAGCAGAAAACACACGACCCGGATTTCAGTATTTGCAGCATTGGTGGAAGAGATCCCGTGGTGTGATAGACCCTCATGGTTCACGGTGTATTTAAAGTACCTGGTCAACAACTACCATCCGGATGCATGAACGTGCTCAAACAAGCTGATAAGCCATGAGGGATCATGTGTCCCGCTGGAAGCAAAGACAAGCTGCCTCTGGATGTCGGATGAGATGATGCTCTGCCTCCGTGATAACACGGTAGGCCTGGCACAGGGTCACTTCATGTCATTTCCATTTCATGTCACTGCAGCACGTCTCAAGGAGTGCATCCAAATGCAACTCGTCGTCACCATCTCGATCCGTCTCTTTCCGTTTCTGTCACGGATCAAAAAGAGACTTCCAATGGAAGGCTGAAGGCCGATGCAGTCCTTGGTTTCTGGAAGGCCATCCTGTTCCGACTTCCAAGCGCAGTAGGCACGGGCCTTGCGAACGACGACGAGGCCAAGACCCAAACAGAACGAGAAACGATCAAAAACCAACTTCACAGCGATGAGGTGACGAAGTGACTTGTGTCAATGGGAAAATCATCGCTTCTGCTCCTGAATTAGTTTTATGGAGTTGGCGATTCCGCAAAACCGTTGAAGGAGGGAACACAAAGATATCAGCTCATTTGCCCGAAATACCAGTACGTCGAGCCATGTAAAACTTCAAAAATATTCATCATGGGGACTCACCTCATGGTAGTTCACATCGACAGGCCAGCTCCACGGCATTTCAATTTCCTGGTGCACACAGGACTGTTATCATGGTCTGTGTTCGCTCAACTGATTGGAGCGTGTATCTTTGTGTTGTGCATGGGGTGTCGGTCTTCATGTGCGATGACCCCTTGATATCCCTTGACATCATTGAATCCTTTTGATCTGCTCTGCAAAACTGTGCCATGCCTCGAAGATGGTGCGAAGCTTGAACTGCATTGATCCCTGAGGCCTCGGTGCAGTGGGAATCAAGTCAACAGAATATCAAAAACATTCAAAAAGCATTTTCACTCCGTTCTATTCTGTTCTTACAGTCTTACCTCTCCCATTCATGTCAACTCCAATCTTCTGTCACTGTGGGCTGGACCCATCCTGCACCCAGAAGAAGGGCCACTTCATGTTGCGGAACTTCCTCCAATTCCAGCCATCCTCAGACCTGAAAACGGGCACCATCTCGGGATTTTTCATTTTTTTTCATTGTCTCGAGTTTTCGAGTTTCGGAATCTGAGTGCTTCACCAGTACTTCTGAGTGCGGTAGCCACCGGCTGCCACAAATTGCCAAAACTCGCCTTGAGAAAATCTGGGAACTGCGATGTTCATGCGTCATCCTGCATCCTTGTTTGTCAACTTTAGGTAGTGATATTCCATAATATGCCCATCAATACGTAAGCCAAAATCTAGCAAACACACCAATTGATACCAATTGTGTCACGATGCCTGAAATTATTCGAAATGCGTCTTGGAGAATGACGCTGAGCGTTTGCAAGCTTCCAGTGCAAGACACGACAGCCAGCATTCTACTGCGGCTGCTTAAGTGTCACAAGATCCATAAGACCAAGACTGGATGTACTTCATGTTTTCCAAGAGATTGGAAACGATGAAATTTCTGAGATTCTCCGGGGTCCGCGCCGTTGGAAATCATGTACTTACTTGCTGCAAAGTCTGGGACCTGTGAAGTGTTGGACGGGAGTTGCGGTTGAACGTTTCAAATGTATCGCAAACTTAAACTTTTGTGCATTGGACTTCTGCCCGCTGACCTGGAAAGGACTAGAAATATCTGTGAAAACATACAAGGGTGACACATGTGGGTGTCTTGGCCCATCGTGACATGTGGGGGTAACTTGGAATAGATGCTACAGATTGCTACAGTCCGAGCCAGCTGTAGTTGTGCGCTTTGTTTGGTTCCATCCTCTCTCTCTCCACTGTGTAACACACTGTCCACAACGTCCACATGGACTTTGACACTTTGACTCTGAGTTTCACCTCCACAGCTCGCTCTCCATATTCGTTGTCCCAGCCATAGGTGGGGAAGTCACGAGGCCTTTGGTAAAACAATCCAAATCTTTCCAACGTCCAAAACGTCCAAAACGTCCAAAGCAGAAAATTCAAAACTGAGATCAGCTGCTTTCCAACTTTCACAGTCTCGCCCTTCACTTTCAGCATCTCGTTTCGTGGTAAGTCCTCCGAACAGTGGGAAGCAGAAGACTTATAAAATCGTTTAAGTTCTAGAGACATATTGACGCTGTGAAAGCAGGGTGTGATAGGTGAAGTTGAAGCTTCCATCAAAATATCTCTTGGGGGTCAAGTCTCCATGAGATCGAAAATAAAGAGGCAAGGCCTAGCATACGCCAAAGCAGCTCTGCTTCATCTTTTCAGCCCAAAGCAGTGCATGTTTGGTATTAGCTGGCCTGACCCTGGACTGTCCGAGACTGGTATTCAAATATGGCGTGCCTTGCTGAAGGGGGAGAAAACACATGTCCAACTAGCAAACACACTATTCCGTACTATTCCTGCATTTATCAATGTATACTCGGTCAGATTCAGCTTGTGACAGCTATACCATGGGAAACCCAGCAATGCCTACTTTGTGCGGCGGCGAACAGAACGAGGATTGTCCTTTCTAAAATCCATTTTCTTACGGGCCGAATTGGTACCACCATCGGTTGACAGGGCAAGAAAAGAATACGAAATTACGTGAACGGAAAAGGTAATCAAAGGCAATCCAAACTTTGACACAATGGTCTCACAAATCTGCGGCAACCTTGGGGGGATGGGACCAACCCCAAACATCACCGCGGAGTTGTCGCGTTTGAAAAAGAAACGCTACCCATTTGGGTTCGCTTCTACTTCTACTTAAGCCTTTGCGGCCCGCAGACTCGCTGCACTCATCATTCGTCATCTTATTATGTGGCGAATTTGGTGTAGGAGAGTGATCGTGAAGCAGCTCTCAAATGTTCATAGTTTGCTTTCCGGAACACCTCAAAAGGCCGCAGATTTTAGGGATGCTTGACAACATCCGAACATGTTCGGATTCCACGGTTGTGGGATAGCAACATTGGCAAACTCTTGAACATGACAATGCATCTGGATAATTTACAATGTGCATGCAACAAAACCATGCATAACGCTAAATAACAAAAACCAAAAGGAACTTGTTACATGCAAAACAAAGAATGAAAACAACAAACCCATTTTCATAAGATGAAAAGTTGGTTTGTTGGTCATCCGAGACGCATCATTCACAATTTCTGGACCATATTCTTGCTTGAGGATTGTCAGGACTTCATGGAACAGCATTTCGACCTCGCAATCATTCAAATTGCAGCCGGAATCAATCTTCGTTTGACTATGTTTGACTTTTCCAATCCGTTTTTTTTTGATTTTGTTTGATATTTATTGAGATTCTTCTTTTGGTGTTCAATGTTTGATCATTTTCAGACAAAAAACTTTCGTCTCAATGCGCCAAACATCCAACGCTTTCGCACCACCACGAAGCCGTGTTGCACCGTCAAGGAATTCCATGAGCCTAAAACTGGCAAACCCAATCAGTACCAAAACAAAACCAACACAAAATGGGTGTGTCATAGTGTGTTTGAAAATGAGATTCCTGACCCGGGAAGTTTGTGTCTGGGGCAATCCCAGCGTGTTTCGGGGGTTTGTTTCTGGGTATGCTTCGCGCCTCTCTCCTCAGGTAGAAAAAGAAAACGAGGGGTCTGTTTCGGGGGTGCGTTTCCGGGGGAAATTTCGCCAAAATTGAACTTCCCAACATTATGCCTTATCGAGCACGCAAAGACTACAAACCATTATCAACACAGCGCGATTGTAGCCAAAGGACGTGATTTCTCCGTCACCATTATCCAAAAATTCAAACAGGCCCATCAAATCGTGGTACTCAAGTTCCTCAGACTTACTGCAAACGAAACTGCAAAGGGAACTCAACTTTTACAGACCACAAACACAAATGAAATCTTTCACCCTGGCAAAAACTTCATCATGAGCACAAGCAGGTGAACGATGAGAAAACTGAGGGATCGGCCAGCTGTCCAAGCCAAAAATTCAACATTGGATCTTTCACAAGCTTGGCGAACTCCTCCTGTTTTTCAACAGCAATAGCTTTGGGGTCTTCGGCCATCGTACAGGTTTCGGGGCGGAATTGCTTTGGGACTCTCTATGGTTCTCTGAGCCAGATCTATCTTGGGAAGGTTCCACCAAGGTTTTCCACCCAGGTTTCAGCAAGGGTGCACCACGGTTCCACCAGAGCTCTTCAAGTTTCGTCTTGTCTCTGATTCTCTGCATTAGATCCGTTTTGGGTTGCTAAAAGGTTCAGTCTTAACAGGTTCTGTGGAAGGAAGGTTCACCAAGGTTCATCGAGGCTTTTCCAAGGTCCACGGTTCCTCCATCACTTCTTTCCAGATGTCTCCCAAATCCTCAACTCTTTTTGCATTTTTCCCTAACAGCATTAGCATTTTTTGGTCTTCAGCCATAGCAAAGGCCTTGGGGCAAAATGACACGTTTGTCTTCTTGGGTTCTTTGCAGCAAATGGTTTTCGCCTCCCGAAAGGTTTTTTGCAATGTTCCCCAAACAGTTCTTTACATTGGTCTCACAGTCTCCTGCGGTTTTTCGGTCAGTGGCTGTTGCTTCAGAAAGGTTCTGTAGAGGGTTCCGCCAACTGTGCTTTACATTTATCTCCCAGTCTCCTCGTGGGGTCAAAGCTGCGTGACTTGTTGACATGTCTCACCCATACCAATCCAGTCCGCAGAAAATTACCCATCATGTCATTGCTGTTGGGGTATTCTTTGGGCTTATTTTTTGGGGGAAGTTTGCGATCTCCAATAGCATTGCAAAACAGAACAGTGATTGTGTGGCCGGGGAAACGCTGGCGTTGAGCCAAACGGAGTGAATTGCCCACCTTGTGCGATGGATCTGTGATGTGTCCGGCTGGCAACCCCGCCGGTGCCATTATCATAGCACTTCACCAGCGGTAGAGGTTCTTTGAATGAAAGTCGCAGGCCGCAATATATAAAATGCGCTCGTTGGCTTGGCAAATGCGACTTTTTCTTGCCAAGGATGCGGAAGCTGAGTTGTGTGCAGCTGAAGCTGCGCTGTTTTCTTGCCATTTGCTTTGCTGTCTTCGGTGTCCCCTGGTGTTCTGTAAATAGAGGGCCTGCCTGGGCACTTTTTCGCTACAGTGCGTTGGCAAGAGGATTTCGGGCCAACTGTCTGTTCCCGTGTGATCTTGCGATTGGCTCTTCAGAGCCGCCGTTTGTGTTTGCAGCAAAAACACGCTTGAAGCCTTTTGTGGGACGCCAAGCGCTTTGGCGACGTTTTGCACAGCTATTGCACAGCGCACTGGGAGCCCGGGAGTACTTTTCTTGGTCGCTCTTTGGATGACGTTCAAACAAGTTTCACAAAACATCCGTGTCAAACAAAGTCCTAAGTGACAATGGCTGACTATTCTTGCAAGCTGCCTTGCAGCCTCTGCTGATCCGGAGTGCAGAATTTCTGAACACGCTCCTTTTTCCTTCTTCTTCCTTCCGTGTGCTCCTTTTTGTCCTTTGTCTTCTTCCTTCCTTCTCTTGCTTTTTCACTCTCCTTCCTTCCTTGCTTCCTTGCTTTCTTCCTTCCTTCCTTCCTTCCTTCCCTCCATCCTTTCCTTTCCTTTCCTTTCATCTTTGTTCCTTCTCGCAAATGTCTGAAGCGCACAGAATCTTTTGATGAACATGCCTTAACAAGCTGGTATATAGTCGGCTACTAGTCAGTTAAGTGGCTTGAGTTGATTGATAGAAACCAAGGGCGGGCTGCTAATAGAGACATGAATACTTTTGATCTCCAGTCCTTGTTGATACAACCGTCGCCGGATTCATCAACTTGCTTGAAGAGTTTCTTGACCTTGCGAGTGAATAGTTCTAGATCCTGGGTCGCAGCGCTGCCAGTCTTGAAATTGTTCTTGGCAATCTCTTCTACGCATTCACAAAGTTTGTGAATGCGTAGAAGAGATTGATTCACAAACCGTCAAAAGAAGGCCTGATTGCAAAGCAATTTAAAAAACTTAAAGCACAAAGCCATGGAACTCTTTGTCTCTGCTTGAAGGCAAGTTCTTCATCCGAGCTGGCTGTCTTCATGGTCTGCTGCACAAATACCTCGCTGCAGGCTCAATTTTTCTTTGCCTCAAAATATACCAAAAAATACCTCGTGTAAAACAACATTGAAGAACGATACAAATCGCTACAAGACAAACGTAGCTTCAAACATCCTTGACCTCATGCCCTCAAACACCGGAATCAAATCCACTCGTCGAGATGCAGCATTGACCACGTTGAGGACCGCGAACCCTAGCAAACACCTGGTGAGTCGTTGAAGGCAGGAGCCCTCTAAAACACTGAAAACACCCAAAATTGCATGAAATCGTATGAAATTGATTGGTGCAATGTAGTGCAAAGATGTGCAAAGCAAAAAACATAGTCTGAAAAATGACGTGGTATGACTCGCAGTCATGTCCCGCCTGTATATCAAGAAAAATATTGAGAACCATTCACTGATGTCATCCACCAAAATGCGACATGGCGGACTCCAGTTCGCGAACAAGATTTCAAACCTCGGGGGGGAATGAATGAATGAATGAATGAATGAATGAATGAATGAATGAATGAATGAATGAATGAATGAATGAATGAATGAATGAATGAATGAATGAATGAATGAATGAATGAATGAATGAATGAATGAATGAATGAATGAATGAATGAATGAATGAATGAATGAATGAATGAATGAATGAATGAATGAATGAATGAATGAATGAATGAATGAATGAATGAATGAATGAATGAATGAATGATGATGAATGATGAATGAATGATGAATGAATGAATGAATGAATGAATGAATGANGAACTCGAATGAATGAATGAATGAATGAATGAATGAATGAATGAATGAATGAATGAATGAATGAATGAATGAATGAATGAATGAATGAATGAATGAATGAATGAATGAATGAATGAATGAATGAATGAATGAATGAATGAATGAATGAATGAATGAATGAATGAATGAATGAATGAATGAATGAATGAATGAATGGATGGATGAATGGATGAATGAATGGATGAATGAATGAATGAATGAATGAATGAATGAATGAATGAATGAATGAATGAATGAAATGAACAAAAGATCTTGGGACACAAACATGTTTCCCAAGATTAGAAAAGACCATGTTAATGCGATATTTTTTTACAGTCCAACTCAGAGCATTTATCTTGACACATTGAAAAGGAAACATATGTAAACAGTAAACATGTTCGCAACACGAAAGATGGGCATTGGCGACAAACCGCGTGAAACATAGAGTTCCTGTCTCACTCGCCGGGTTGCATCGACAAGAAAGTTCGCGTGAATGTCCCGTAGTAAAGGAAAACCTCTCTTCCTAAGGGGCGTCGATTGGAGTCAACTTGCCCCGCGTAGCCATGGGATGTGACACATGGTGTGACAACAAGATACCATGACAATCTCCGCTTGGACTCTAGGCAGTCAGAGCTTCCCAAAACAAAGAATCACAACAAAAAAAATGCAGTATGCATAAACATGCATAAACAATATAAACATGCAAACAATTATGTAGATACACATCCATAAATCGATAAACTTACATCATATATGCTTGCTTGTTGCCTTGTTCATCCTTGCTCCATGTGAAAATCTACAAAAACTGTTCCAAGGGTCTCAGCTCTAAAGGTTTGGAGCTGTCTTGGATGAAGTCTTTGCAAAGTGTGCTGATCACAAGGCCGGAAACACATTGAAAAAATGTCAACAAACAAAAACTCCAAAAGAGCATATTGGCGCTTGCTGTCAGGCATTTGATCAGCCTCAGATGGGAAGCTGCCACGATTCTGGGAAGACACAGCCGAATAGAGCCCAGATCAGAAAAAACATGCACCAGCAGGTGCGAAAGGGGTCTCTCGTTCCAGAAAACTAAGAGTGACTAACAACAGGTCAGCTTCAGCTGCGGGGAACGCTTTTCTGCAGACAAAACACATGGTGACTTGAGAAAGACACATTGGATACATTGGAATTTGCAGAATTTCAGGGTTGGAATTGTTTTGGAAAGGTTTGCCTGGACTTCGGATCGATTTTTGCAACTCGTGATGGGTCACACAAGAAACAACTCGACCCCCACAACACGTCCTTTATCAAAAATGTTGTAAGCAGAAGCCAGAAAAAATAGTGAAAACAATGCCTTGGCATGCGTTTTGCACTCAAAAGACCTGGTATATGAAAACCAGAGTTTGGAGCTGAAGAGGCGAAACCAAGGCAGTAAATAAATTGCTAACAACCTGGATTTCTGGTTTAAGAATACCTTGACTTTGAGGAAGTCCAATTCTGTCAGCCTTGTATCTCTACCCTCAACATGTTGCTGTCCCTTGCAGGACTTGCTACGAGACTCTATGGAGCTACCAAGTCAGTTTCGCAGTTTAGGCTGCATCTGCATGCGTCCCAAACTCAATGGCTGTCGCTCAAACATCGGTCCCAACCGAGCGATCCGAGTCGAGTCTGAACCTGAAAGATGCAAGGAACAAATGCAAGGACTGTAAGACGCTGTGCATAGTGACCATCCGGATAGCTCTTGTCAGCTTGCCAATCCGAAGAAGGCGAAAAAGGATTGGGCTCACAGGCAAAGTAATCCTGGTGAAAACAGCGACGATCATCGTCATGCTCGAGCATCAAACAAAACTCTACTTCATGCATCTTGCATTCAAGAATGTAAAGAATCCCTTCTGCCAGCGAAGTCCCCTTTTTACTAGAAGCACAATGAAGCAACCCCTACAACTCCACTATTCTCATGACGTCTTGCCAAGGCTCACGAAATACAATGAAAGTTCCAGCAAAGTCAGCACACTGACCTCATGCTTCGAACATCTAAAGAACCAACACCGCCCTGCAATGCGGAAATAAATCAAAATGTTTCCTGTGCAACTGCGCCAATCAAAGCTGAACTGGAAGTCAACCGTGTGAAACCGCGAAAGCGCCTAGTCCCAGTAATGCAAACCCAAAACCCGAAAATGAAGTCAGAACAGTCTCATTGCTTTCTATGGTGAATCGATGCGCCTTGAGTTGAAAGAGACATGCCCAGACTACCGATTATAAAGGATTCAACCAGGCGACAACTAAGTCGATATAGTTTACCCAAGCTTTGAAAAATTTGATCTTGAGAACAAGGATTCGCATGAAAACATCCGCTGCAAAGAAGACCGTGAAGATGAGGTCTACTGTCCTTAGCGGCATAATGCAGCGTCGTAGGGTTCTCTTATCTTTTTTGACGGAATCTTCATTATCACTGTTTATTCATGTCCAAAGCATGAGAATATGCTTCATGACGCCTTCACAGGCGTCATGCTTGCAATTCTTGTGAATTTCTCTCTCTCCAATTTGGCCAGGTGGCACGAAAGACGTCTGCCAGGCCGAGTATTCATCCAGCGGTACGAGAGTGTAACTAATGATTTTTTCTTCGAAGGCTTTCGCTGTACCACTGATCTGCAGCTCGATGGCCATGAGCAAGACGTTGATACCTCACAGAAACAGTGAGAAATAGGCAAAAATTCACAAAAAGCACAAAAAGCAGAGCGAAAGAATGCTCGAAACTGCACTAAAGGATTGTGGGTGTATTCCGATATTCCCCAGTCAAAGGTACAAAGGACGATCGCGATGATCATCTCGTAGCGGTCAGATTGCAAAAATGTTTGGAGCCTCTGGAACTTTGAACTGTCCTAAGTGCAAACGGTACTCTCGGCACAAGACAGTATGCACAAGATTGCACAGGTGCAGGTAGTGCAAATGGTGCAGGTGCACAATGATGCATGGTGCACACATGCGACGCGGACTCTAATTGCATGTTCCACCGTGGCCTCTGCCAAAGCCCAAAGCAACCGAAAAGCTTTGGCACGAGGCGAACAGACTGACCAACGACTTCTGCAAAGATCTCAAAATACCTCGACACCTTCAGATCTTAAAGTACCAGTACATGCCCATACATTGGTACGGTTCACGAAAGCTGTGGTCCTTCGGAGAAGCATACAGATTCTGACTAAGAAACAATTCAAAGTGTAAGTTCTTTATCTGAGGTGCCGGAAATAAACACTTCAATTCAGAACGAATCCAAAAACGATATATAAAACCTACCGCCCCTCACATTCACATTTTCCTAGGAAGTGGAATTGGAGAAAATCTAAGTTCTCTGGCCCAGTCTCTGGCCCAGTCTCAGCATCTGTATCTTGAGGATGAGGACTCTGAAAGTCATCGTCAATCTCTTGCACCTTGTCCATCTTGAACTCCTGAAACGGAAAAGCTGAAAAGCTTCAGATTTTCCGATTTTCCGTGAATTTTTCGGAGTTTCCAAGAAATTGGATATGGATCATCGTATATGGAGAATCCATTGAGACAAGCGTTGTGATACAGCCTTGACCCTTGTCGTACACCGCAAAGGGATGACATTGTGTGAAGTAGGACCTGTGTGCATGTATCATCATGTATCTGTATTTACTGTATACTTGTAACAGAATCGTTCTTGCAATGATCTGGCACCTGTTTTGTGCTACAATGATACAAAAACCGAAAACTACATTGAATATGGACACATTGAATACCGAATCTCACCAACTCTCCTCTCGACTCAAGGCCCCCAAAAGCTTGTCAGCTCGAATGGAGTGAATGGAGTGAATGGAACTTTGCTCGAGGGCCATCTGCTCTTTGAGCACCAGAGCATCTCCACATTCCTTACACAAAACCTGGCATGAAAGACGTGAAAGATAGCAATGTGACGAGGTCTACCTCTTCATCATCTATTGAATGCATTGTCTATCGTGCTATCATTCCATATTTCATGCTCAAAGGATCATATTTCCATGTGTCCCAAGTTGATTTAGGCAACAACAACGCAGCAACGTAGCTTCGGTGCCTGAACGTTCGACTCTCTGGACACGCCGCAATTTCGCAATTCATTCAACTCGCGCAAGTGTTGCTGCACAAGCTGATTCACCAAGCGCTGAAAGGTTGGCGAAGCGGAAGAGCTTTTAAACTGCTCAGTCCTGAAAAATGAAATAAACACACACAGACACTAATTACAAACGAGAATATTAAAAACAAAAAACGCATAAAAACGTGTCGTCATCTCAGTAAGGGCACCTCTTGCCGTCTGCCAGAGCGGCATCATCCCAGGGCGCCCATGCTGTTTCGCTCGGATCCTCCAACATTGGCTTTGGCGGAGCCTCCATGATGGGTGGAGAGCTGGAAATTGCAGCAAAGTCCCGAAAGCCTTTGGGTGATTCCACAAGTTTGCATGACTTGTCTGTGAAATTGTAAACGGCTGAAACGGATTGAAATGTCTAGAGTCTAAATGATTCTACACGTATGTGCCCTTTTTGATCTCTTTTGCATCTATTACATTTTGACATTTTGCACTTTCTAGTCTTGCATCACTGTATGTCACTGAGACGATCCAGCTCCAGCTTGAACGAAATTTGCCTCCAGCATTAAACTTTATAGTTCTCTGTTTATCATTGTTTGTCCATATTTGGCGCTCAGCCATCTTCACTCTTCAAAATTTTTGTCACTTTCGACCACTTTCCATGTTGTCTAAGAGAATTTCAATTGAAGGAGTCGTGCTTTGAAAACATGAAAGCGTGAAAAGCTGTATGCGTGCTTTGTTTGTTCAGCACGCGCGAGACAAATGTGCTCCGGGCCTCCCAAGATTGAATCGGTTGAGGGGTGCCGATGCTTTAAGCAGGCCGCCTCTCTGGCACATGATTTGCTTCAATTTTCTACGCTTTGAGACATCCTTGTGGAAACATCTGCGAAGTTTGCACAATCGGTTCACAAGCTGCAACACACAATCACATCGGCCATATCTCTTCACAAGGAGTCTTCAATCCAAACCGCTTAGCGGGTTGGCACAACAATTTTGACGCTTGCAAGCCTGCTGCAAACGAAGTCTGAATCGACTGAATCGACTTGAATCGACGCGTAACATCTCGTAACATCAGATGAATCATGACTCAGACGGGGTCTTGCTGGGGAGCGCTGAATCCAAATCTTTCGAAGAATGACCGGATCTCTCAGGTGCATCGTTGACTTGACCCGTCGTTGTGGTTTTGATGTGCCGGAACCTCAGTGCCAACTGTGCCAACTTCAAGGAGCAATCTGCCTTTCGGAAAATTTCGTATGCTCTTAAATTGTGTATCCTTTCATATCCTTGATCCTTTCGTCTTTCCTCTTTCTTGATTCCATGTCTTCCATGTCTTTCTGGGTCTTGTCATGGTTTTCTTTGAGCCATTTTGAACCTTCAAGTTTGTGCAACGATTTGCGTCAAGTTCTTGGAGAACTGCAGTTGCGTTCAATGGTATGCTTTAAGTAGCTCGGAGTTGTTCCCTCTTAGGTTCCATGAGCGACTCAGCGACCTTTTCATCTGCTGAGTTGAGTTGCATGGAGTTATCGAACACATCTTGAAGCGCTCTATGTGATCCTCCCAAGCCGATTTTCATCTCCTTCAAGACCTCCTCGATCAGAACCTCATTTTTCAAGCACGCGACAAGGTGACACCGTTGAAACTCTGCGATCCGTGGACTTGCATGCGGATCGCCTTCCTCTGCGCTGTCCCCGGTGTCCCCATCTGCCCTGCCTCCATTTTGGTTTCGATACGCCAAATATCCAAGGCCTTTGCATTGCCTCGAAGCCTAGCTGCGCCTTCAATGAACTCCATCAACCTAGGAGACTCCAAAAATATCTCGGGTTTCAAAATGTTTCAAATTCACAGCGTTACAAACTTAGATGAAGTCACCGGGTCCCCCCGAAACCACCCTATTCAATGATGACATGCACTTCCCTCAAAGATCTGCTTCGGAAGACTACTGGGTGCGAAATGCGTAGATGTAGAACTGTATAACTGAATAACTATTTAACATGATGATACATGATGCATCTATAAAAATCATCTTTGAAGTGGCTTTCCTCCTCAAAAGTAGCCGAGGCACTGAATCACACAAAAACAGCATGTGAGACGAGGCATCAAAAACTTTTTCTGGAAGCAAGGGTTCTCCCTAAAGCGAAACAATGAACAGAACCAGATCATGGCCGAATCGTGACAATTCCTTTAAAATTTCGAAGCAACCTTCTTTTGAAATGAACCTACATCCTCAAGTCGGGGTTTATGAGAACTTCTGTTGTTTTTGCACGATATAGATGCCTTTCACGCTCTACGTTCAGTGAAACCTTTAAACCACTTCCAGGTTTATGAAAGTTTATAGTGAATGGTTCATCTCTTGCCACAACAAAAACACCACAAGTCAAGCCAAGGCTGGATTTCACCTTTTCGGCGCGACCTTGCCAAATCAGCGCATATCTGAATACCAATTCATAAAGTAGAAAAACTTCGCAAATCCCTTCTGAGGAGCTGGGTCCCTAGGCTAGAAACAATATCCTTGCACATATTTCTGTGCACATCTCTCGCCAAAGGCAAAAAAAATGCAATGTTCAATTAAAAAAATGTTTTTGCAATACACAATAAGGTCAATAAGAATAGACTTTCATGAGAAAGTGCAGCCATGGATTTTTGCATTGACCAAATATGTCTATACATATCGACATGCAGAACGTTGTGAATGCAACACAAACAAATGAGCAATGCTCTCTTATCTGCAAATGAAAAAGTAATTACACTTTCAGTGCCAGCTCTCTGGCAAACCAAATCTGAAATGGACAACACTACCTGCACAACATTTGCATTTTGTGTGGTTTGGAGGTGCAACCCAAGTCATTTGAGTGCTTCAGGTTTTGATGGTTTCTTGTTAATGTAGTTTGTGCGTGCTGAACAAAGTGCACAAACACATTGTGACACATTGAAAGAGGATTTTTTCAATACATATTCGACCGAGAAATTGTATGCGACATGCTTAATTAAATGAATTAATGAATTTCACACAAACCGAGCAACGTGATTTCTCCGTCACCATTATCCAAAAATTCAAATAGACTCAACAAATCGTGGTACTCCAATTCCTTAGCCATTGGGCAACATGTGCAACTTGGCTTTATTGGAATCGGAGCCTTACGGTGGCGCGTTTTCACCACGCACTGTCAGTGATGGCCTTTGCAAAAACATGTGAACCCAATGCTGCAGAGAACAATGCTGCAGAGAACACCGGCAACAACTCTGCACCATTAGCATGAATGAGTGGGCAAACTCAACAACGAAATGGAACACAATCACAGCAAGGACTTTAAAATCCGGTATTGTTGGTTGTTTTGGGACCTGTGGATGCAAACCGCCCGATCTAACGCTATGTGCAAAAACAAATGCATCCAAATGCGTCTTAGCTTCCAATTGTGCCATCCAGAACTTCAGTTTGGGCGATTGCACCAGTTTAGAAAACTCTTGGAAATTGATGGCGCCATCACCCGAATCATCAATGGTCTGGAACAATCGCTTGACTTTCCGAGTATACCTCAGTTCGCTGCGCTGGTAATTACAACGCCCTGTAGCCTATAAATGACAAAAACCCTTTCATACGTGAATTTGCGCATTGCCAGACACAAGCTTGTCTGTCCTGGCGTTACGGTGCGAAAAATACCTGTTTGCAACGCGCATTACCTCAAAATTCATCGCCCAGTTGCATCTGCGCATCTTTCTCTTTCTGCTTGAAAGCAAGCTCTTCATCCGAACTTGCTGTTTTCATTGTTTGCTGGACAAAAACGCTATTGACAACGTTCAAGACAGCAAATCCCAGAACACACCTGTCAATGCAATGCGGGTTCCACGTTCAAAAGACTCAAGAACTATTTGGAAGTTTTCTTGCCCGATCTACTTTCGCACAATGTTCTGAACTGTTTCCTTGCTATTTGGGCAATGCATCAACACTGCTGGAAAGGGGGACCCGTAAAGGCTTGAAGTGGAACGATGCCTTGCAAGAAACGATTTTAGAATGGTAACCGAAACGATTTCACCTCAAAAGCTGCCGGTGGGGCCCAATTCCAGCACTACATCGGTCAATGTGAACCTTCTTGATTGATTGCGCAGGCAGGCGACAAGAAAATTCGCCGAACAGCGTCCCGTCCCCGCCCACACCCACAAACAAGTGCGACATGAGTTTGAGGCACGAGCAGGCCCCAATTTGCAAACAAGATTTCCAACAACAATCTTGTCATCATACTTGAAAAGGACCACAACCCAAAGTTGCAGGTTGAGCCCTGTGCCCGTAAGCACCACCAGAAAAGACACCACAAAGGTGAAGCACCACTCATCAAGAACCCCAGCGGAGTTGCAAAGTATGTCTTCGAATATGCACATGCAAGGCTAACAAACTTTCTGCGTGTGTAGGATTCAAAGGCCACCCTAATCGTATCTCAATCGGATCAAACCCCGGGACACCACCCGGAAAACATTGTTGACGGAAAGCATCAAAATAAGGACAATCCACCAGAAGATGTTGTAAAGTAGGAACAGCGTCCTCCACCTGGCAACAAGGGCAGGAGACCATCGCAACCCTCTTCATCTGGCAGTAGGCCGCCGGAGAGACATGACCACCTGATAGGATATTAAAGCACTCACGACTAGCCGCCGCAGCTCTAGCCCGCTTACACACTTGTTCATCATATGTAGCATGCTGGCATGCAGAAGCATCTCTACGTGAAGAACGAATGAACTCATTGAACAGGACCCTTCGCCAGGACTCACGGAGCCAGTGAGCCAACTTGGGCCAAGCACACCAAGAAGCATCTTGCCTGTTGAGGCTAAAGGTCACCTGGAGATCCGGATGTTCCCATTTCCAAGGCGCCGTAGAGTTCCATCCATACTCACAAAGCAAGGTATCAAGAGCGTGAGGCCAACCTTTTTGAGACCACCTGCCAGGTTCACCCTCAGGCCGCTTCCGACTCTGACGCCAGGCAGCGCCAAGGTTCAAAGTAAGGATGCGAAAGCGAACATGTAGTTGGTGGCCACGCAAGACATGTCTGAGTGGAACACTAGCAGTAGAACTTTCACGAAGAGCCTTACCTACGGCAGTTTGAATTTTGGAAGTTTCATCTTTTGGGGGAACACGAACCATCCAACCCCAAGACACCTTAGTGATTGGTTGGGTAGCCACAAACTCTTTGACTTTTCCCCAAGGGATAGGCAACCAACGAGCTCTGTTCAGGCACCTCAAGACCGCTGCCAAACGTGCTTTCTCCTTTTCGGATGTTCAGAAATATTCACTGGGGGAATATTGTGATCAAAAAAATTTTTTACGACCCTTTTCACGATGATGAAAGTGAACTTCTTTAGCTTGATTTTCTACCATGCCAAGACGAGCACTCCAGGTTTGCCATGCATATTTGGCATGCAGGAGATCTGTCAGGGCGGGGGATATGAGAGTTCTATCATCAACGAAGGTATATTGTTTAACCCTGGGGTATTGCTGTTGGATAGCTCTGGCAGGAAATTTAAGGACTAGGCATAATCCATAAAGGCTCCAACAATCACCCTGCGGGACACTAGTCTGCACCAACTGCGGAGTTGGATGGGCTTGCTGTCCATAAATGAGGATCCTCTGTTGATGTCCCCAAACACAACGAATCATGTTGACAATGTTAGGTGGGAGACCACTTGCCTCAAAGGCATGCAAAGCCAGCTCGGGATGGAGGTGATCAAAGGCAAGGCTGAAATCTAAAGAGACGAGATACTCCCCCTGCGTACATAGCTCGTCAAAACGGGCAAGACAATCATATACCTCAGACCCCGAGCAGCCTCCAAAAGCTGCACGAGGTCAGACACGGTTGGAGACCCTGAAGGCGGGCCGCACCCCAGAGGCGCCACCACGAACTTAAGACCGTAATAGGTCTGAGTTTAGCTGCATCTAAGCTATCAACAGTAGATGGTGGAAGGTCCTCCTTAGGAATATGAGTCTGCTTAGCGAAAGTCCATGTATCAGGGATAAGTCCCAAATTTTCATAGACTATAAAAATTTTTGCCACATGGTCAAAAATATTGCTAGGCAATTCAGCCAACTCACTTCCATACCACCCATCACAAGAGGCTGCACGGCCATGTTGTTTGGAGGCCATCAACTTTAAGTCATTACCAGTTAGGGGTTGCAAATCAAAGGCCGGACTCTGATCAAACTCCGCCGAGAGAACACGCAGGCTCTCTTCCAGCTGGATTGGTCTATCCCAAACAGTGCGCCAGTGACACCTTAAGACATCAAGAGCTTCCTCAGTACACTGAGAAACACCTAGATGTGGAACCCTATTACTTTGCAAATGGACCGGAGTGATAACCTTGGAGTTCTGAAGCCACTTGTAACATTCTTTAGGGGAGTTACGAAGCCGAGTTCGCCAAGCCTCAAGGTTATGTTGATTCTGCTCAGTGCGGTGTTGAGACAATTGGGCCCTGGCATAGAGCAGTTTGTCTCTAGTTGTACCCTGAGGGCGTTGCATAGTTTGAGAAACTTTCTGTGCAAGCTTATGATACCCTTGAGAATGTGCCAAATTACGTTTTTCCAACTGGAGCATTTCAGCAAGACGACCAACAACATGAGCCAATTTCCGTTCTCGAAACGTTGAGCCCGGGGCACGACGCGTGCCGAAAGGACTGGAAGTCTTAACCAAATGAAGCCGGTTTTTACGTAGTCGGCGCTTGACCGTGAATGAATGGAAAGAATATGAAACAACCTCCTCATGAGTGTTCAGCACCTCCGTACTACAAGAAGGCTGAAATTGAAACCAAACAGAAGCAAGGACATCTTCAAGGCGGTTTGAGAAATTTTCCCATAGTGCATTGACTTCAGCCTGACAAGTCGCCTGCGGCGGGGGAAAGGCTGGGAGCGCATTCCACTTGGCTTCAAGGGCATCCTGCCAGCACTCACGAGAAACATGATCTGGGCGTATCCACGCAGCCGACTGACGCAAAACAGCCCTATCCCTATGGTTACTATTTTGACATGGGGTAATTTCAAATTTCAAAGTGAAGTGATCAGAAATAACCGCTTGGTCAAACCCTATCAGTTTAACAACCTGAACATTATTGGTAATTGCATAATCAATGCACCGGTCACCATCAACCCTAGTAGGCAAAGGATTACCCTCAGCATCCTGATGCACAAGATACTGAGCACCATCTTCTTTCAACAGAGAAAACAGTTCATGTTCATGTGGCAAGACATTATGGTCGCCCAGCGTTGGCTCCGAGCCACTCAAGGATTTCCTGGTGCAAATCTGGGCAACCATCACAAGCCGTGTACATAGTAATAATGATAACACCCTCAACAAGGATAGCAAGAGCTTGGCCATCATCGAAACTGAAAAACTTCAAAGGCCGAACTCCCAAGCTGCGCCGAACAAAGACACCCACTCCTCGGTGACCCCCTTGGGCATTCTCATGGCCCTTCTGGCAGAAAAACGAATAGCCCCGAGGAAACACACTATGCGAAATGGAGGCAATATCAGCCTTGCGGATTGAGACCTCTTGCAGGAGAACAATGTCAGGAGTCTCATGGCCAGACAACAACAGCCGAATGGAGTCCTCATTATCAACTGTCTTACACTTCTTTAGCTTCTTCCAAGCAGCATTCACCCTCTGTTTGGCCTGCGGGAGTTTTTGAGACTGACGGCAGGTCAACTTTTCATGTCGCACACGAGAACCACCCCCATATCCACCCACCTTAGTGAAGCAAGCAACACACCAGAACTCATTCTGCCTGCGAAACTTAGCAGCACCGGGACATGGAGAAGGGATTTCAACAATCTGGTGACTTTTGAACCATTTAGCTCGATAAGCATCAGCTCTAGTACGATTCTGTTGGGAAGACTCAGGTTTCTTTGTGCCTTTGTGACGTTTGCTCATCATTGCCGCCTTCCATTTTTCAATAGAAACTTTGGGATGACACTTCCTACGATGTGCAGCAACCGCCCGTTGTCGAGGGCGCACTGCTTGCTTAGGCAAAGCTGCGGGACAAAATGGGCATTCCCAGTCGCGGTCAGCTTCCGCCAGGTCAGGACTTGCTTCAACAACCTGAATAAATTCACGAGTCAGAAAGAAACGCCAATTGACTTCTGGATGGCAACCTTTTCCATGTGATCTTCTATGATGCGCGAGCTGCGCATAGTTTTGACCCTTACGGACAACACCACAAATTGGACAAATCCAAGTGCGCATGCCGGCTCTGTCTGGCCCAGAAAAACCAGATTTAGGAGTTTTGTCAGGTGTGCTACTTGGACGCCATGAGTCTGCCTTATTCGGTGTCTGAGCTGGTCGCCAGGCTGCTGCCTTGCTAAAGTTCAGGTCTTTCGAGGAAGAGGCAAAAGATGGAGGAGGTGTCTCAGCTGCCCGCCAACATGACTCAGGCGTACTCTCAGCACGCCAAGAGTGCTTAGTACGAGAAGCCGCTCGTGCCGAGGATGTTTTGGACTTCGGAGTCTCCAACCGGACTTTGTGCACAGGCTTGATAGGTGTGAACGCTGGCTTGCCACCACCTCGCAACCAGGCCGAACTCACAGAAGCTTCCTCAGCCTGAATCCAGGTTTGCGGCCACTGCTTGCCAGGTTTGAGAGTAGCAAGTTGGTAATGATTATCACGCAAAATCAGCACGATGGGGGACTTACCAGACCTAGGTTTGCCAAACCTCATGGGCTGATCTTTCGGATTTCCCGTGCACGGGATCACAGTAATACATGTCCCAAATCGAGAGGCTGCTGCAAGCAACGACAATCCATCCACCCACCTCCCATTTCGCAGGGTACTTTCCAGCCAGGATGTCCAGTCTGTGGGAACCGGGCCTGCCTCAACACTCTCAGAACCACGCAAAGCAGGGCTGTACCACTCTTCGTACTCATTGGCATGCTTCTTCATGTGTTTATAGAGATCATGCCAAGGACATAGAGCTCGTAGGCAACGCGCTATGCCCGCGCTCAGCAGCACCGCACCATCAGCAGCAGCAGCACTGCAGAGCTTTACGCAAGGCTTTCACCTTGCAGCACAAACTGATTAACCTTGGTCAGTGTATCTTGCATTCAGGATCTTTTTCCTGACGCAAGCCAACCACCTCAGAATGCACTCATGACTTTCGTCATGCAATGGAAACCTACGTCCTAGCCACCCAAAACGTTTTTGCAGTTCTTCACGGTTTACTATGTCATCGAAATGATGACCTAAGAATTGACACCGCTCTTGTTGCAAACCTTTGCACTCCCAAGCCGCATGTTTTAAGGTTGGGACTACATCAAGATGGCACCAAGCACACTTACTCGGCTCCTGACGTTTCATGACCGCAAAAGCAGCTGGGCTAACTATCGCCCCAGACAAGACCTGGAAGAAACATCGTTCTTCTCCGGCCATTTTTCTGGCCCAAGCACACCGGTCAGCGTTGTACTGACTTCCTTGACATGCATCTCTACGACTTCCATTTACATGTTTGTAAAAGTGATACCGACGGAATGACTCCCTAAGTTTATGAAGGACCAAATCCCGTTTTTGGATATTTTGGGGGTTAAAAGAAATTGAACCCAGCTGTACATGATGAAACTTCCATGGTGAGACAGCGAACCGCCCGTACAGTCTACACGCCTTACATAAGGCCCGGACCCAATCGCACTGCCAGTGATCGGGAACTTTTCTGTTTTTTGCGACATGTCTGTGTAAGGCCCCAACCAATTCAGACACGATTCGAAATCTAAAATTAAGGTTGTGACCTCGCAGGATATGTCTCAAGTGCACAGAACTGCAGTTACTTTCTTGGAGAGCTTTGGTTACCGCATTTTGTACCAAGGCACACTCCTTGACTGTAGGTATTCTCCAAAACCACCCCCATGCTCCTCTTGAAAGAGCTTGAGCACTAAGAAACACCTTTTTTCTTGACCAAGGGAGTGGGAGAAATTGGGTTTTTTTGATAAGTTGAACAGCATCTTGCAACCGCGCCGTTTCGCTTTCAGTGCTTGTTCTTCCCTTGGCGGTAACAAGTTGACATCCTAGAATGCGTGGGTGAGAAAAAATTGATTCTCTTGGGACACCTGCAGTGACGAAACGTTTTTGGCCAGCAGCATTTCGGTGAAAATGGACAGTCTTGTTAGAATTCTCAACCAAGCCTAAATGCTGTGACCAAACATGCCACTCCTGTTTCATTTGCAAAACATCATCCACAGGACCTATGAAAGTACGGTCGTCGATAAAGGTTTTGAGGGTCACATTTGGAAATCTGGTGCACAAGTCACGTGTTGGGGCAACAAGAACACACAACATGGCCAGGATGCTCCAACAATCACCCTGCGGGATACTGGTACCCACGGTAAAGTTTTGGGGATAAATGCAATTATCCAAGAACAACCACCGCTTCTGATTGCTCCAAACTTCTTGTAAGATTCCCACAATATGTTTGTCAATACCAAGCTGTTTCAAGATGGCACAAGCAAGTTGAGGATGAACATGGTCAAACGCAAGCTTGAAATCAAGGGAGATAACATGTTTTGAGAAGTCGAGTTCCAGAAGGGCGTCCCAAACTTCCGCACCCTTTTTTCCTGCGACAGCTGCCTTAGGCAACCATTCGCTTATCCACTTTTGGGTAGATCCTTGCCTAAATCTACTTGAGGACCAGGCCCGATACCAAATACTCATAACTGAAATTGGTCGAAAATCACGACATTCAGTCGCGTCGGGCTTTTTGGGGATGTGGGATTGTTTGATCCAATACCATTGTTGGGGAACTTTGCCATTCTTTTCAAAAAGATGAAACAAGGTTGTGAGTTCAGTCACCACTGAAAGAGGGAGTTCGCAGACCTCATTGCCTGACCAACCATCTAAGCTCCCTGCTTTTCCTTTCATCTTAGCCAGTACGCCTTGGACACAATATGGATCCATAGGAGTACTTGGCAATTTCGGAACCTCGGGAACATGCGGAGCAGCTTTCAGGTAGGCCTGTTCGCAATCAGTTGGTCGATTCCATATTTCTTGCCAAAACCCCGCAATTTCCCGAAGGCTTTCATTGATATTATCATGCTGCATGAAAACATTGGGGGTGATTTTTTGATCAGTCAACCATTTGTAGCACGACTTGTCTGACCGTTGCAGGCGTTCGCGCCATCGTTTCAGTCCCTCTTGCTGCTGGAACTGCCTAACGTCTTGAAGCTGTTTTTGGTGAACCTTCAAAGCTTTTTTAGTATCACCACATTCAGCCCTTTCCCGACAAGTTTTTTGACACAGCGATTTGTATTTCTGAGTGTCAGTTTGTCTTCTTTTTTCCATTTGACATAATTCAGCGAGACGAAAAACGAGTCTTTGGAGTTTTCTTTCTTTGAACGTAGAGCCAGGTTGTTTGCACGTTCCATGAAAAACATCCGTTTGGGCAATGACAAACTCATTTTTGTGGGATTTTTCGAGATCGGGAGGAGGGGGGGTAGAGCCCGATCGCGTCCCTTGATCATATTTAAGATAACAGTCCCTGCGAGCAAGATGCAGCGTTTGTTCGAGCCTTGCGCAAAACGTATCCCAAGTGACATCGATTTGCTCTTGGTTCAAATTATTTCCCTTAGGGGGGTCCCATCTGTTATTCATGGCCCAAAAATGGGCAACAGTTTGTTGCCAAGTTTCCGCAGAAATCAACGTCTCAGGTCTAGACAGCTGAGGCCATGACTTAAGGACGTGACAAAGGGTTGGCTTTTTTCTGATGATCTGAAAATCACAACAAATTCCTTTGTGATCGCTCACTTTTGCTTCAAGAAAGTGAGGCTTGGAAAGTTTTCCAGGAACATTAGTAATGAAATAATCAATGCATCGTTTCCCTTCAAACCTTGTTGGCAAGAATTCCTGACGGTTTCCTACCACAGCTAAGACTTGGGCCTTTTCCTGGCACAACAATTGAATCAGGTCTTGTTCGTGAGGCTCCGCATTAAAGTCTCCGGCCATCAACCAAGCCTGATTCTGGAGCGTTGATGTGAGAAAGTGCAAAATCTCTTGAGGCACTGTAGGTCCTTGTGCTTTGCAGGCAAAGTAAGCGGAGATAATGTTCATACCATGGACGTTAATAGCCACAGCCTGACACTCCCTGTCTTCCCATTGTTTCAGCAAGTGACAAGACAGTTGTTTCTGTACCAAAACCCCCGCCCCTCTACTGTGGCGTCCCTCTGGATGCGAGCCAGGTTGGGCGAAAAATCTAAACCCTTTCCTAAAAGCAAAGTTTTTAAAGGCCTTCAACTCCTTTGAGGTCATTGCGAATTCTTGAACCAAAGCAACATGTATTTGATCGGTTTGCATGATTTGCAACGTCCTCCAAAGTCCAGCAGCACCTTGGGTGTTCAGGGAAACAACGTTCAGACGGGAGTCTGCAGTACCGGAGCCTGGGCCCGGGTTGCTCTCTATGTCTCCATCACATAATAAGTTTCTGATCCATTGGCTGCATTGCAGCACAGAGAGAGGCCGTCCATTTGCTTGCACCTTATGCTGTAGACATTTCCATGCTCTGCGAACTCTGTTTTGCGCACCTGGTAATTCTTTTGCCTGTTGACAAGATAACTGTTGGTTCCTAATGACACAGTTACCGCCGTATCCCGCAAGCTTACCTAGGCAACTAAGGCACCAGAACTCCTTCACATGTCTGTATTTGGCAGCTTTTTCACTGGTGTTGTAAATTGCAACGAGGTCATGACTAGGCCATTTTTGTTGACGCCGAACATCATGATTTTTCAACTGCAACTCACTAACCTTAGGTTTCTTAACCCCTTTGGCCCAGACTCTTGTTTGGTCCCGTTTCCATTCCTTAGTGTCAACCTCAGGGTGACATGTTCTCCTGTGGTTTTCAACCGCAACGTGTGTATCTCTCCGGGTTGCAAGCATTGGTAAACCTGCTGGGCAGTAGGGACACTGCCACGCTCTCTGCTCGATTGGCAGACTTTCAGTAGCCGTTACAGCCACAATTTTTGGCCTCTGAATGACCAGCTTGTATGGTACCTCAGGATGTCGTGTTGTAACATGTTTTCGTTTTTGCCAACTAACACTCATGGCAGTACCCTGGAAGTCAATAAAACAGATTGGGCACTGCCATGAAACAGTACTGACGGGAGCAATTTCAAATTTTCTAGGGTCAGGTTTTTTCCCAGTGATCCTATATTTGAGGTTGGTGCCCTTTCCCGCCACCTTTTTTGGGATGTCCATATTTCCACACTCCTCTGACGTTTGAGACTGAGCTTTTTGCGAAAACCAAACCTGTTTTTTGGCTGAGTTCAAGCTGCAAGTTCCTGTTTCGTTGTCAGGAAGACTAAGCTTGGAACATTTCGATGTTTTACGTGTAAAATCCTTGTCCCCAACCTGGCAAGTCTTTTGCTTTCCCGACCCTTCCATGGTGTCGGTATCAAGGCTGAGTTGAGAACTAGGTCTTTTCTGTCTTCCATAAGACCCTTCAGAGGGAAGACTCAGGACGGAACCAGGACCTGCACTATGGAGATCTTGCTTTCCAGATCCTTCCTTTATGTTGGTATCAAGACTGAGTTGAGAACTGGGTCTTTTTTGGCTACCAGAAGACCCTTTAGACACCACGGAGATCTATGGTCACTACCTCGTCAGTTTCCTTAAGCCATGCTTCTGGTACAATAGCTTCAGGGTCACTTTTTTCAAGCCACCTATAATGTCCGTCCCGAAGGGCGAGACAAATGGGTGGTTTCTGTGACCGTTTTCTGCCGGCAGGAGTTCCAGGGAGAATATATCTTTCCCAAACCTTATCCTGTCTCCATTTCCAGATGACAAAGTCATTTTCGAGTTTCAGGCTAAGAGCTTGCAGCACGAAACCGTCGGCCCAAACCTTTTGATTTGACATCAAGTCAACATATTCATTAAAATCCCGCGGCGCAGGCTTTCCATTTCTGTGCTTCGAGCTTTCCTCCGTATCTTGGACCCAAGCTTCCCTTAGGTTTTTGAGTTTAGCAAGGTGTGACGTGGCTAAGGCTCGGAGGCGGGCACCTTCCCTTTTAGACGATTCATCCCCAATAATCTTTTTCTGAATTTGGGCTAGTGATGCAGCCACGCATCGAAAGGCACAGTCACCATCTCCACCTTGGTTGACAATTCGCCACCCACCCGGCAGTATTGCACTTCGAAGTTGATCCGGGTCCTTTGGTTTGACCTCAGTGTCCTTAGTGCTGCTATCTTTTGGTTGTTGCGACGTTCTCCGGGGACTCCTTTCTCGTTTTTCCAAATTGACATCAGGATTTTCCTGCGTGTTTTCGTCCATCTGAGTTTCGGCAACCTCTCTGGGGTCATTGTCAGGAATATCAATGACGGTTTCTTTGTTGTTAGTCCAAGTTTTCCGGGGTCCGGTAAGCCAAGCACTTACCGGAAACTTGGTGGGAGATCTTCTTTCCTTAGCAATTGTGATGTGACATTCATCGTCACAGTAATGCCACCACTCTTGTTTGTCATTTTCCGGGGGAGGGAGAGCTTTGAAACACCATTCATGTTCCCATTTTTTCTGCCTCCTTCCGCAATTTGCAACTTCTTTCCAGTTTTCCTGAAGAAGGAATGCCTCGACATCTTCTTGTCTCCAGTGTCTTGGCGATCCTTTCATGATCCAGTGTGTCGGTTTGTTAGGGTTTTGTATTTCCCCTTCCTTAATTCCAACAAGTCCCAAATCTGAGCCACCTCCTTGCCGGAGTGCAATAGGGACCTTTTTCTCTTCGGCTAACTGTTTAACAAAATGGTAGTAAGTTTCACTATTCATGTCTTGTTTTTTGTTCACCCACGTCACCCTAGTTCGTTCCTTATTATCGGCAGATGGAAGTACTGCTATGAACAGTCCTCCCGCTCCGCTGATTTGGACAAGCTTGTCAGCGACTTCAAATGACACCCGCAGGTGTGCAACAAGAAACAATCCATGTTTGTGCTGAATCTGTTGCCAACAACCACCTGTCAGAAGATGAGTAGGGCAATGAATCCGCTTGGCAAGTTCAGCTATCACCAAATTAGGTTGGTCTTTTCCATGTGTGGTGACTAACTGCCTATAGTGTTCAGGAACTAGGATCCGAACCGTTGCCATTTTTGGCTTCACTTTTGCTGGGATCACAACTTTCTTAGCCTGAAGTGGCTCAGGTCCCGGCATTTCGGCAAGCTGAGTGATTGACAGTTTTTCTGAGGTCGGACTAGCCTTGGCGCCTGGTATCCACCAAACTGACATGGATGGTCCGGACTCCTCTTGTTTCCCGACCAATGCCACTGTGAGAGGAGTGGTACTGTCAAAAGCGGCCCACAATCTTTGCATTTCCTTAATGCATTCAGGGTTTTTGGTAATGGTCACATTTCCTGGAATTGGTTGTCCCTCAGCTAAGGCGTTTTCGACAGCTTTAGGATTTGTTAGTACTGCACCTGGTGTCCACTGTGAGGGGTTCAGTCTAACTGCACACTGAGGTCTAGAACTCTTTTGTGGTGAGCTCGAGTTAGCATCATAACTATAATGTTCGCGGCGTGGCCTCTTGGCCGGTTTGCTCCTACTCTCGAGCTCTGGCCAAACTTCTGGGTCATTCCACTCTGTTTCCCACCTCACCTGTCGGTCAGACTTCGGCTGCTGTTGTTGAGGCTTCGGCTGCTGTTGTTGAGGTAGGTGTTTCAATATTGTTTCCGCAACCTCGTCATCAGCTTTCCCTTCATTCAAGCACTTTTTTAAAATAGTCATGAGTTTCCTGGCAAGTGGCGCATCACCTTTTTTCCGCATGCTATCTGGGCGTTGATAAGAAGGTCCGGACCGCCAGTCATGAAGGAAGGCAGTGAGGGCTTCTGCAAGTCCCTGGCCTTCTTGACTCTGTCTTTTCCTTGTCTGTGCTGCCTTTCCCCCGGCCCCACCGAGTAGATCGGCACGATTGATAGGCTTCCAGACTTTGGTTTGAATGTTGTCACTTCTCATCCACTTGTTTGTGTCATCGTTAGCCCATCCCTGCCATTTCCCGAAAATTATCTTAACGGGGCTTCCAACATGTTGATATCTATTAGGACACCACCACATGAGTTTCTGCAACATCTGTTTTTGCCGCTTCGACCTTTTAAGCCTTCGTTTTTGGACAAACCGACAAGAAAACACAACCGTCACCAGTTTTTTGGTTTTCTGTTCCCACTTGAGAACCGGGTGTTTAAGTTTCCATAAACACTTTCTACCTTTCTTTCGAAACGTCTTTTTCCCGAAAAAACCAGGGGAAGGACATCTGTTGGGGGAAAGGGACCAAAAGGAAGACCAACACCCTGCAAAACATCCCAAAAACACCAACCACCCCAGATTTAACACTGGGTCATCTCCAAGAGGCCATTCACACCCTAGGTTTTTTGACAAGGTCCCTTGAAAGATCTGCATCGCATTGCAACCGCACTGCTCGGCACTGAAGCGCTGCCGCACGGGTTCCAGCTGCGCATAGCCGCTAGCAGCCCATGGCGTTTTCCAAGACCAGCGCTGCGGGGGGGCCCTTAGGGGGCCTGGTGCAAACAAGTCCTGAGATTGACCTCGTAGTTCACCGCCACGAAGTGCAACGTCAGTTGAAAAAACTGGAGTCACAAGGTATAGCCAAAGCCCAAGCCAAAGCCAACACTTACAACCACAAGCACTAATTAAAGTCTTTTTGTTTTTCTTTCTTTCGTCCCGAAGGATTTTGTCAGCATCTCTGCTAATTCCATCTTTTTTGTTTTCATTTTTTATCCCACAGGATCTTTTTTCTTTTTGAGGGCCTCGGTGGGCCTGCATTCTTGCAAGTCACTTTTGTGAATTTCTTTTTGCATTTTTTGTAAACCGTGTGGTTCTTTTAATTCAATTTTGAAGGCCAGTGGCTCTTTTTTGTTTTTATCTTTCTGCGTGGTCAAAACACACGCTCTACATGCACATTCGCACCCGTGTACCAAGACACAGGCCCAGGGCAACCAAGGACCAAGAGTCAGACTCGTCCAGGGGGTTGTGCAGGTGCCCTCCAACAACAATCTTGACGAAAACTTCCTTCGACTGACACCACATAGCAAAGCCAGCCGCGATACCTAAGAAAAGGTTCCTTAGTTTTGAAGGACACCTTGGTGAGTAACCTTAGTGTCTTTGGCCGTGTCTTTCAGCCAGCCAAACAGCACGTATCTTAACAAGATACCTAAGTGCATCTTCACACTTTTTAGGAGATCATCCAGTTTCTCAGGCCAACCGGTTCTTTTACTAGAAGTAGCCTTAGGAACAACCGAAACATTACACTCGTTTCGAATTTCTTGGTACTTAGGGCACACCCAAGCATGGAGGAGATCAACAGGTTTATTGCAACTCTCACACAATTCACAAATGGAACGTTTGGTCATGATTTGGTAACATGCCGGTGAAACGCACCCTCCCACAAGGACTTGGAAGTTTTGGAAAGACTCATCAGCCATTTTACGGGCCCATTGACACTTATCACCATGATAAGTTTCAACTCTGAAAGCATCCCTGCGCTTAGAAGAATGATGACGATCAAAAAAGAATTTTCGGAAACTCTCCCGGAGTTGATGTTGCATCAGTGATTGACTTTTGAGAGGTTTTTTGAAACCAATGACACCAAAATTAGGATGACTCCAAACCCAATGTTCAACAAGATTCCATCCCGAAAACTTCAGGGCCCTACTTAAGGTTTGGGGGTAGCCATTCCTGGTCCACTTGATGGGGCAAGGTCCTGGCATTTTGTTGAAGATTCTCCATCCAACAACAATCTTGGATGGCAAATTGGCAAGGACACAGCGCTAACCAGCGCGCAAATGCCCGGGCGCAGCAGCACCAGAGCAGCAAGCCGCAGCACCGCCATGCTTGGACCAAACAGGTAGTGATACCTTAGAGCGACAAGCCTAAGTCTGCGCAGCACCGACAATGCCGAGGCGCAAGGCTAGAGCCTTGCTTCTTTGGTTCCGTTAGGAATACCTAGCATTCAAGATTTTTTGACGCACACACGACATCCACCTTAGAATGCACTCATGACGCTCATCAACCAAGTTTCTGCATGGGGTCTAGGGAACGACCATTAATGCAGGTACCAAGGACATGAGATCGCTCTGACTGCAGTCCTGCGCATTCCCATGTCAAGTGCCCTGTTTCGAACCCAAGCACATCTGTCAGCGTTGTACCTAGTTCCATGACATGCATCTCTGCGATGTCCATTCACATGTTTGTAGAAGAACCTCCGAAACAACTCCCTAATTTTGTGGAGAACCAAGTCCCTTTTTTCCAAATTCTGGGGGTGAAAAGTGATGAAACCTAACTGCAAATGGTGAAACTTCCAAGGTGACACCGCCACCCACCCATACAGCTTGCATGCCTTACATAAGGCCCGGACCCAGTCACACTGCCAACGAGTAGGGATTTGTTTGGTTTTGGTGACATGTCTATGCAGGGCTCCGACCAATTCAGACGCAATGCGAAATCTGAAGTTGAGGAGGATATGCCTGAGGTGCGGAGACGCACAATGGTTTTCTTTGAAAGCTTTGGTCACCCCACTTTGCACCAAGGTACACTCTTTTGCAGTCGGCACCCTCCAGAACCAACCCCAAGCCGCCCTTCACAGGGCTTCAGCACTCAGAAACACCTTTTTCCTGGCCCAAGACAAAGGAAGAAACTGGGATTTCTGAAGGAGTCGAACAGCACATTGCAACCGCGCCGTTTCCGTTTCCGTACTCGTTCGCCCTTGGGCGGTACGGAGTTGACACCCCAGAATGCGTGGGTGGTGCTTCGAGAACACCTGCATTCGTAAACTCTCTCCTGCCTGCTGCAGTCCGATGGAAGTATTATTAGAGTTCTCAATGAGTCCTAAGTGCAGTGACCACACCTGCCACTCCTGTTTCATTTGCAGAACAGCTTCGGCGGACCCTGCGAACGTGCGATCATCAATGAAGGTCCTGAGAGTTACGTTTGGGAACCTGGTGCACAAGTCACGCGTGGGGGCAACCAAGATGCACAACATAGCCAGAATACTCCAACCATCACCCTGCGGGATGCTGGTACCCTTCCTGCCGAATTTCTTGGTGCATCCATGCACCGTCTTCCCAAGCAAGCAGTGACGCTGGCAGTGCATTGGAGGGGAGGGCCCATGGCAAGCGCACCGTTCCATTCCCAGGAGCTCCAAACTGTACATAGGAGCTTTCGCGAAGTTCCACTTGGGGAGTTCCCAAAAACGTTCACAAACCCTAAGCCATCCTTATTGGGGGGTTTGCGGGGTATTGGTCGTCGTCAAGTTTCGGTCATCGTGCTTCGTAGCAGCATCAGCACACACAGCCAGCTGACCAGCAAAACAGACCGACAGGACACAAAGACTTCCTAAGTTCACTCTTTTTTGGCTTATGCTAATAACAACAGAATAAAAAGTCATGCGGACATCGGATCTGGATCAGGTCACGGCATAGGTAGCGGTGACGCTGGTGAGAGCCGCAAAGAAACTAAAACGGACGTGCCAAATTGTTAGCTGTACGGACAGGGCGTCGTAATGTCCACTGTCTCAAAATCGAATCTACTGCATTCTGTGCGGCAGCAGAAACAAATAGGCACAGTCCTTTTTGTGGAGGATGGAAGTCAAAAACAAAAATAATAATAAATATGTTTGGAAGGCATCCATCAACGCAAGCCTTTACATTCATCCCTCAAGCTGATCACTGGTCACTCGAACAAACCAAATCTAGGCTGGCGGAGGTCATTGATTTTGCAATGACGTTTTTGAATATCTGCGGCCTGTAAATCAGGAAGAACACAGAAAACCATTCGCTGAAGTTCTCCGTGAGCACTCGACATGGCGGTCCCCAATTCGCAAATAGAATTTCAAACATCGTCAGAAAGGTCCTTGCGCTGGGCTGGTACTGTATCCCCAGGGAAAAATTCAAACCGAGAAGCATTAAAAAGCTTACAAAGCCTGCAAAGCCAAGGTCCTTGTGAAGGTTCCATAGTAGCGGAAAACTTCCTCCTGAAAGCACGGCAAACCCTAAAACTAGCAGTGTCTTGCTATAATTTACTTCAGATCACGCTTTCCAAAGGGCAATATATTGAGACGTATTGAAACACAGGTGCTACAAGCGTGCGATGGTGAACCCTGTTTGGAAGTCCCGAAGACTGAGGTCTCTGTTGAGGTCAATGACAAAGTCGCGGCAGAGTGTGCTGACCTAAGCAAAAGTTCAACAGCATTTCAGTGGAGCATGCCGACATTGAAAAAAAGTTCGCTTGATGGTACTTTGATTCAGATGAGAATTCAGCTTTCGATCCATGTTCTGTGACAATCTCATCAAAATGAGACATGATTGCCTCGCTTGAAAATAAGCCTCTGACGATGAGACCCGCCACACACTGGACAAAGGTCAGCAAACAAAAGCTCCAAAATAACATGTTGCAGCCTCAGGTAAAGATCTTCAAACCGACTTTACAACCCCACGATAACTACGATAACACTAAGAAGGTTCGAGCGACCATAGATACTTGAACGATTCTACGAACTTGAGATCTACAGAAGAATTTTGCAAGTTCTCAGTTCTTAAAAGCCAGTTTGTAGATGGGTAGATGGGTAGATGGAAGGGTGATTCACTGAAAATTCTTTGCTTATGTTTGCTTCACTCATTCATCTTCACTGTAGAGCTCTCGAGTGCTGGCTCGGTGCTGGCTGCAAGACACTTCACTAGCAGTTGAAGGGATCCAAGTACACTTGTCATGGTGACCTTCGGCGATGGAAAGAAAACACATGTCATCATTTCAGCTTTCAAAGCATGTCCAAACTTTGCTGGAAACAGGTGAACAAATATTAACAATCGAACATGTGCAAGTTGTCAATTTGTCAAAAGAATCAACAACTGTGCAAAATTGAGGCGACCATGCGAATTGCCCTGGCGAGTTTTCCAATACGAAGCAATCGAAAGAGCACAGGATTCACTGGGAGTGCCACGGCATACAGGATGGTGACTTCAACCAAAGAAGTTGCGCTAACGGCCACATCAACATAGTTGGCACAAACTCTCCAAAACGCAAGTTTCAGGATACATATGCGAACAAATACATCCAAGACAAAAAAGATGGTAAACATCATATCGCCAATTTCGATGATGAGCTCCCAAGTCGGCAATGCCTGCAGTGTCGAGCAATCGCTTGATTGTAAACCGATTGCCAAGTTTCTCTCTTTCGATCGAATTCGTCTATAACATGTCTATGACTAATTTATGTATATTTATGTTAAAGAAATGTGTCATCTACATAGAATCTACTTGATCAAAGCCAACAGCTCCAGGTTCAGCTTTCGTGAGATCAGATTCTGGACTAAGATGATGTTCAGTATTTGGTCATGATATGTGGATTGCAAGCAAAAGCTGAAAACCACAGGCTGAAGGTGACGAAAGTTGTCACACCAGAGGGTAATGGAATTGTATGATTTCATATGATGATATTTCATACCGGGTTCTGATATTTCATGATATTAGTTTCTATGTCTTGGGCCTCTTATTATGGCACTATATATTTTGGCAAGAATCCTCAGGTGCAATGGGTCTCTGAGAAAAGAATTTCATCTCGTAGCCAGCAAGTGTGCCACTGAATTGCAGCTCGAAGGCCATCCACAAAACATTGAGACAAAGGATGAAAGCTATCCTCAGAGACGGCCGGGCTTCTGTCGATGACCTCCCTGTGTTTTTTAGATTTTTGAAACAAGATTCAGGAATTCCAGACAAGATTGCCCGAGTGCCCACCAAGAAACAGCATTTCATATCGAGAAGATTGCAACCAGAGTTTTGTCTTCTCAAAGAGGGACATGGTTCTCCATCGCGCCCAAAATTCTTTCGCAGCCTCTGCATCAAACTCGCCATCAACCATCCTTTCTGCATTCCGAAAAAGCTGCTGTGCGTCTTGATCTTTTTCAAAGGCATCCAGGATTTGGCTGGCATCCACATGCTTACCCTTCATAGCTGGAGAGTCTGTTTGCGCACCTCGGATTGGAATGAACGGTGGTTTCTATGTGTGTTTCCCCGAAATTGGTTTGGAGATGTTTGGAGACTATCTAAAAAATCTTGCAAGCTATTGTGTAAATCTTAGAAGTTATTTGAAGTTATTGTGAAATTGTTCGAAGAACATATCCAACATTTAGATTAAAAAGCAAAGAGTCAAGGATGGTTCAAGTGAATGCTGTGGGTCACTCTCAGAAACCGCTTCTGACAAGGGTTTTGTTCACCAGGCGCAAGCCCAGAAACCGCTTCTGACCGTTAGAAACCGTTAGAAACCGTTTGGAACCGCTTCCAAGATACCTAAAATAAGGTGATTCGTCATTCCCGCGCATTCCCTGGATCCTTGTTGTTAAAAGATATTCTCACGACAATCTTGCTCGGTGCTGTCCTCCAATGGAGCCCTCTCTGTGGCAAAAAAAGAGCCATCACTATATATTAGTTTCCAAGATGTTTGAAATAGTCTGTGAGATCTTCGTTTCAGTCTCCAAGATCAATATTTGCTCAAATGTGGAAAAACACAAACATCTTAAAGAATCCATCGTTGGTTCTAAACCTTGGACATCACACAAGACTAAAACACCCCGACTCGAAGAGTGATCTTACCCATGAATTTGGTGGATCCAGTGAGACCGGAACTTGGAGCAAAACATGACAAATGATCACTCATATTACATCATATTACATCTCATGGCATTTTGCTACAAGTGACAGTCAAGTTCGCACAGAGCTGGCTGGCTACGTGTTTCACTAGCTCAAACAACACTGACAAGTTCGACAGGTGCTAAGAAGTCGCAAAATGGTCTCCAAACGGTCTCCAAATGGTGCCATTTTTTTGGCAAACCTTTAATCCAAGTCACCTTTTACAAAAGACTCGAAGGACTTCTGTGACAAATCCACATCCATCTCCTGGAAGCCGACCTTCCTGCCATCATGTTCGACCTTACCACGCTCCCTCCCTGGTTCTTCCTTGTGGGTCTCTGCCAGATTCGCCTCAAATAGAAGTGATAGTGATGGCAATGGCTTTCTTGGCAAATGTCTCAGTACTCAGCACTCTGATTTTCCCAAAAGGTAAGATTTTGAGGCCAACAAACTGAAACGGTCACCAGAAGGAGAAATGCTAAATTCAGGAACAGGACAACACTCCTTAGCAATTGTGCGGGGACTTGGGGAGAGGCTGATTTTGTCCGGACACACAGTAAGACCAGAGTTCTCTTCCCGTTAGCCCACGCCTGTTTGTGATGCATGTTGCTGTCCAGCAGGGACATTTCGATCACATGTTGCTGGACAAGCCTGTTGATAAGTTCTTGGAAAGCAGGCGACACTGCTGCAATTGGCAGGTGTGAATTTGGGCTCAACAAAGATGGATGGAGCAAGTCTTCATCTGGTGGCGACGGTGGTTTCATGCTTTTCACATCATTCATGTTCGGAGAAGACTGCACAGACGAGCCAGTTGTCATCAAGCCGCGACTCCTGCTCAACCGGCACCACTTGATCCAGAATGGCTTCAAACACAGATTTGCACGTTCGCAGCGCAGAGTTTTGGTGTTCTTACATTTTCCTAATTTTCCTACGTTCTTCCCATAAATCTCTCTGTCTGGCCAAAAATCCGTCCCATGATCAGAGCACGATCAAAAACTTGTCAAACAGATTTGAAGCGAAGGTTTTTGTTCGCGTCTGTAAAACCTCAGAGCACTGGGCAATGTCAAAAGCACTTGGAAGGAGGTCGTACCCACGGTTCCTGTTTGTGAGTTTCTGACCTGCAAAGTCGAAACCTTGCATGATTCATATTCATATCATGATAGCATTCACAATAGCCAACTATCTAACAAGTGTCTTCTGTTCTTAATTCTTATTCCACTTCAGAACCCGGGATCTCCTGTGCCATCGGCAATTCCTTTGGCACCAGAAAAAGCTTCGAAGCTGCGACTTGGGCAGTTTCAAGCTTCAGGAGCTGATGGGAGAATGATTTGCTGTTGCAATTCATTTGACTGCATTTGCCTTCTGCACTTCTGCCATAGTTTTTGTGCCTTCGGCACCGAACTAACGGGCACTGTCTTTGCTGAGGTCAGTCCGAGAGGTATTCAATGGCGATTGTGGGACAATAGGGCTGCTTGGTTGGCTTGACGATTTTGCCTTTGTGGTCTTGATGTGTCGGAACCTGGCATCGGAGTAAGAGAGTTGGAGCAACAAACAAAAAACGTCAAACAACCTTCAAATCTGCAAACAAACCTGAAAACAAAACATCTGATACGGTACTTGCAACTTGCTAGACTACAAAACTGCTGTAAGTAACATAAAGGCAATATCAACTGTCTTGGGTCCTGTCCATGGATCCTCTTGATTTTGTCCTGACCTCACGTTCTTCCTATGCGTCATTGGGATACGTGTCCAGTTTCCTTATCGTTCCTTATGGATTTTAGATGCTTGAACGACACGTGGCGTGATTGTTGTTTTGTGCCGTCTCTTGTGGAAAATTCTTCATGCACACATGCCAGCAGCACTGCGAATTGTTGAACGCGTTTTGCACATTGGACTCTGACATGTGCGAGGTTTGCGAAGGTCCAGATGCATCAACTACATCATTACTGTACTCCTGCTTCAAGCGGTGCAAAACCTCTTCGAAAAGTACCTGTACAGCAAAAGCATTGACTTCACTTGAAGATCGCATAGAGAATTCGATGATCCGTCGCTTTTGACAGATCCCAAAGAAGTGTTGCCCAAAAAGGGATTTGACCTGCCTCAAGTTTGGTCTCGATCCGCCAAAGATCCAACGTTTTGGCATTCCCTCGCAGCCTAGAGGCACCTTCCACGAATTCCATGAGCCTTATTGCGGCAACAACCAACACCCAACAACCAACAACCAACAACCAACAGCCAACAACCAACAGCCAACAACCAACAGCCAACAGCCAACAACCAACAGCCAACAACCAACAG
>DF242637.1:11094-53386 GCA_000507305.1 Breviolum minutum Mf 1.05b.01
AACACCACCACAAGAACACCACAAAAACACCACCACACCACCACAATAACACCACACCACGTTGGGCGATCATTCTTTCGGGCCAGAGTGTGGTCTAGTTTTTAAAGGCTTCAACTGCAACACAAAAAATAACACAGACACATTTATTCAAGTGTGCCTGATCATTTGTACAAAATGCACTTCACCTTTTTTTGGGAAGGTCTTGCCAAAGATGGGTCAAGTTGTTGATCTTCAAATATATTCGCCAGTTTTGGCTATGAAAAAAAAACACCTTGGATAATCATCCCTTGGCACCTCCAGGACTCGCATCCATTGGCGAACTCTTTAGTGCGAAGCTATGTGGGCTGTGCCGCTGAGTTTGCCCAAGATGCTCCTGTTTTGCCCAAGGCCAGAAGGTTGTTGTGTGTTTTTCTTTTTTTGGTGCAAATCAAGCTGATGCGAGTCATATACAGTAGGTATATTCCCCTGGCAATTCCCACTCTAAAATGGGGAGGACGTGCTCCAAAATCATGGCAATTTTATGCTCACCAGAATTGCTCAAAAATGGTGTACCACATCAGGTTGTTAAATCATGTTTTACATTTTAGAGTGGTGACCTTTGAAGACAAAAACCTGCACCAGAGCAACCCTAGAGTTTGATTCTAGAGAGGTCCCAGGGTACCCAAAGTTCACTTTATGCTCTCCAAAATGGGTGCACGACGTACCCAGTGAATTCCAAGGGGGATGTAGGTATATAGTTCAAATAGTTTGAATGTATAATATATGTCTATACATATTATACATGATATTCCAAAAGAACAAACATCATATTTGAACAAACAATTCCTTTGACAGAAGAAAACTTTCAGAATTTAGTTCCTGCTTGACCCTGCGAGGTGGACCGCTTTACAAGGGTGGAATCTCAGGGTGTTTGGGGAATCATTGAAGGTGAGGTGGTTGGAGCTGGAAGCAAACGTTTCCTCGATTCCATGGCAATTGATTTGCCCAAAGAGGCTGAGGAACAGGTGCCCAGTAGGGGATGCGAGGGTTTGCAACTGGATCAAAGACTCTTGAAGGTTCACCTGTTAAAGTAAGTGTTTGGATGAAATCAATGATGCATTGGCAAGCTTGTAAGTGAAACATCATGGAGTCTGGATATAGGCTAGGCTGGAATTGAGGACAAATGATGTGTAATTTGATTGTATGACATATTTTTTCACAGGCAGGGTATTATGTTTTGTCTCTGTTCTGGAAACTATGCAGTTTCGAAGGATTGTCCACATTCAGCATTTCTGCTTGCATTCATTGCAGAGACTCTTGGAGAGGTGAAAAAATGGGAACAAAGCGGTGGTGTTTTCACCACTGTCTACATGACCATGGAGGACAAGTGCTGGATAGTAGAATCACCGTCGTTGACTTTGCATTCCAACTTTAGTGCTACGGCTGACTCAGCAATACTGACGACAACAATCAAATTTTGTACTTATTTCTTCACCAGGTCTTTCGTTTGAGAACTCTGATTTGAAAAAAAGTGGACACCAACTTTGCCGAAAGGACGATGTTGCCATGGTCCTGCGATTGGAAGATGAACTCAGAGAAGACGCTGTGGGTGCTGTGCGAACGTTGCAAACCTTGGGTGTCTACGTTGCCATGCTCACAGGTGACGAACGCAAAGCGGCTGAGGCTGTAGCCCAAACCTTGGGCATTGAAGAGAGGCTGGTGAATGGTGGATGGGATGCTGCTGTTTTAGATGATCGAGAAACTATGAGAAATTAGTAATTAGTAAATAGCATGGTTTCCCAAAGTTTCATCCATTTTTGACAGTTCCTACTAGATTTAAAAATGGCATTTGATGTTCAGAAGCGATCAGAAGGGCCTTTGGCAGCTGCAACCTTTGGCTTGCAGTGGCTCAATCACTGAAGCCAATGTGACCTGCTGATGAAGTGTTTGAACTCCAACCGGAGCCCTGCAAGAGGCGATCGAAGATGACCCCTGGGGACAAAGAGAATTGGATCCGTGGGGGTGAACACGATCTTGAGAACGGCCTCAATACTCCTCTACTGAATGTGGCTCCGAAGGCACATTTTGTTTGTGGGCGGGAAGGTAGGTCTCCGCCTCGCACTCCAAATAGGTATGGCACTTGCAATTGATGGGTTGGTAGAAGTGATGAAAAACCAAAAATCAAAGAACAACAGATATATAGTACTTGTCTTCATAACATTTCCATGACGTGAACATAGGAAGGACATGCCATGCTCCGCAAGCCAACAACCTGCATCAAAGTCAGAGATTGTTGGAGATTTTCTGCTTCGTGATTCACCCCGGCCTCAGGGGACAGTTTGTATGTTGGGCGACGGTCTCAACGATGGTCCTGCATTGGCTGCCGCCGATTTGGGTGTGGCCATTGCCAGTGGCTTGCAACTGCCCTGTGACGCTGCAGAGTCTCAACTGAAACCTTGATTATGCTTCTGGATTCGGGTGATTGTATAATCTGCATAGCATGATTCATGATTCTGTTTGGAGGTGTGGATGTTTATGCTTTTGTTTCTTACCAATGCAGATAACAACAGATGAAATATGATGAAATGAAGGTGAGAATAGCCTGTTTTTTTGAAATGAATTGGGAGCGTAGCACTGAAGGATGTGGTGATTGGCAGCGGTGGTGCAATGCTGATGCGATTCGTGCAAGCGCTTCACTTTGCCAAACGTTGTAAGGCTGGTCCTGCAGTATGGCTTCATTTTTTGAGAGCTATACCATGCTATTATAGCTGCTATACCTTTACAGCCTATACATGCATATGGGGACCTCTCTGAAGAATGCTGATGGATATTGATTCATGACCCTTTGCCGATTTCTCAGGAGCTTATCCGACAAAACCTGATTTTTGCCGGGACCTCAATCTGCTTGATTTCTGTTGGTCGACCTGGCCCACGTGCTGATGATCTGAGCTCCAGACCACTGGAATGTCATTTTCTTGATCAGATACACTTGCGATGTGGCCCTCATTTTTCATGCACTGGTTGACCTCAATCAAGTGTTTGCAAGTTCTGACAGTCGTCGGGTGCCATCGCCCAAGGCCATTTGTGTGAAACTTGCAGCTTTGACACTGGCATTTACAGGTGCCTTTGCTTGGGTCAGATCCTAAACATCACAACTGACCAGAAGCCAGTCTCCCTTTTTCCAAACAGTGTTTAGCCATTGTCAGTAGCTTTTCTCTCCGGGTGTATCCGGTGAATCTCTTGTTTTCTGTTTTTGTCCCCCAACATCGGTGTGCTTTAGGATGGTTTGGGGGGTCCTGGCCCTGACATAGGTTCTGGGGTGGGCTGGGGCAGATCGGCGTTATTGGAAGATTCCGCAGTGTTTGAAAAGTTTCAACAATTCTGGGGCCTTGAAAGGTCCCGAAGAGTTCTGGAGGGGTCCGGAAGAATTGCAATGTTCTGGGTGGTACCAAAGGAATACCACCTCGCTGTTTGGGGATATCACCTGAGCTGATTATGACATGACGCAGGGCGCCAGCTGCTGTGAAAAACTGATGCTTCTGCTTCTGATTGTTTCAGGACACCTGTACCTTACCCTTGGGGTGCTGAGCGACAGCGGCAGTTTGCTATTGGTGGCCTGTATGAGACTTCATGGAAGGGTGTCAAAGGGTGAGGTTGGCATATGTTGGCACAGCAGACCATGTCTTTACATTGAATAATCTCTTGTCACAGGCAATTCGAAAGGGTCAAATCTAGACCGCATCTAGACCGCATATGTGGCATATCAAATGTTTGCCGTCCAAGTGATGAAGGGATGGCCTGACCAATCGACATTTGCTGTGTTTGAGATGCCGAGGTGGTCGTGAACAGCCTTCGTCCTCTTATTTGGAATTTTCAAGAACTGCCAAAATCGGGATCATAGATTATAGAAAATTGTCTTTTGCAGATAGAAAGTGTGTTCAGTTCTGCCTGATGGCAGAGATTTTCCCAAGGTATGTCACAAATGTGACAGAGACCTTTTTGCCTGAGCAGACTAGTGCCACACTATTGGTTGTGACAATGAATTTTCCTTGTTTTGGAAGCCAAATATCCAGTTAAGGATCCACAAAACCCTTTTGTGTGGGTTTAAATTTTTATTAGCTTGGAAGATCTTGGAAGTGATTGTTGAAGTATGTTGAAATGTGGAAGGTTTTTGATTGGCACTGAGTGGGGTCACATCTGTGCATCGCCATGTGATGGATGATGTTTTCCTAGTGGGAAATTGAGGAATCAGATGGTAAGCACATGGAGGCTGCATCACTCGGAGCGGGTCAGAATCGAATCGAAAAGAGCCACTGCCTGTGGAGTGCTGAAAACCCAAGGTTTTCTCAGAGACGTTTTGTGGTCAAGTCTTCATAGGGCTGTTCGATATTCTTCGAATCTCCGTATCTTCTCCACATTTAGAGGGCACTCTGAGAAGGTTTAGCTGAGCTCAATTTCAATGCTTTGACCGTAGAATTAGTTGGTGGCTATCTAACTATTCCACTAACAACCCCAGCCCACACCTCTTAGAATCCGCGTCTTGAACTACGAACCGATCAGCCTTTGCAAGGTGTTATGGGTATGAAGACAGGCTCTTTAGGGCCAAAGCGACAGATCTACGTGCGGGGACCCATTGCTGCGGACTCTGCGGAGAGTTGAATTTGAGCTAAGCGTCTTCGCTTAGAACTGTGTATGTGGGAGGTCACAGGCAAACAGATTCATTACGGCATGATAGAAGCAGTGTGATCGCAAGCTGATTTTAAAGATGAGACAAGCAGTGTGATCGTAAGTTGATTTCAATGATGTTGAGCCTTTTGGCGGCTTGACAGTCTTGACCAATCTTGTCTAAAAGATCTCTCTGAAGTACTGGTAGACAAGACAATCTACATCGAAGTGTGGAGGCTGATGGACTTATGGAACTATCGACCTGAAAAATCCATGCAGGACAGGACCTACTACCTGGTGGAGTTGCGAAAGCGCTGCCAGGACTGTGCTGTTAAAGGGGTCTAGAACCTGTATGTTGAGAGCTCATACAAATCATGGCAGGGCTGGTGACTAGTTAGATATGTTTATTATGATATGTTTTCATATGGTTTGATATGGTTTATGCTCTATACTGATATGGCTTATAATGATTATTAATGATATGGTTTGATTGATTTGATTGGACTGATTGGTGTTTTTTCATTGAACTTGCAACAAGCACAACCCACCTGACTGCTTATGGCACTTGTGACGAGCGATAGGAGCTAACTGACGAGGTCTACAGATTGAACAAGGAGATAAATGACATCCAGCAGGACAGCCAAAGTGGGATAGCTCCATGCAATCTTTCTTGTGGGATGTCTTGATGTTTGCATCACTGCTATCATCTGAAGATCTGGATGCCATAGAACAGCAAAGGACAACACTGTGTATGCCTCGCTGGAGAAGCGCGATATGCCTAGCTTTTCTTTTCCAGAAAAAGGATGTAAAAAGACAGATGCCAATCTGAATCAGGTAAGGAAAGCATGAGCAAAAAGAGGTCTAGATATGTCGGCATCTAGTTTGCTGCCACAATTTACCAAAGTTACATCGATGAAAGACGCCCTACGAAGATCTATGAAAGCTGTACAAAGACAGTGCAGCAGCGTCAGAAAAGCCAGTCTGGTACAACTGTCGCGTAATTTTTGGGGAGCGCACCAGGCCTGTCATCTCTTGTTAGTTGTGTTTGTTTTCCTCCCAGGCCATGACTCCTTGATCAAAACCGTGCGATCGTTGGAGGGCGATTTGGCTGATCACAACTTGGCCACGGACAAACAACGTGCCCCAAGTCATGCAGTGGACTGCAAAAATGAGTCGAGACATCGAGAATATTCAGCTGCAGAGTAAATAGCTCAAAGCCTTTCTTTGGAAGTTGTGAAAGCGACAGACTGAATGGAATTGAGGTGGCCTCAGTATGGGTTTTGAACAACATCAATTCCGTGTTTTCTCCGAGTTCTGATTTGTTTTCTACTGATGCTAGCATTTCAAATTGTGTGAATGATTCTTGGTTCATTCAGGTACTGACACCAGACCAGAGGAAGTGCATCACATGTACACGATCATGAAGTTGGGACCTGAAAGATGCAGCTTTGCCACTGCAGTCTTCTGACGATCATGCTGCACTGACAAAATGTATAGAATCTTGTAGACCTTCAATAGTGTAGCTCTCCGTCTCTCAACACCTGAGTCTTGCTGTTGATTCAGGGCCTAGTAGGATTACAATAGTGTCCAACTCCCTCCCTTGCAGGTCGCAAAATGAGCAGCAGCGAGCAGATGTAGATCAGATTTTTTTAGAAAAGCGCAGTCATGAAGAGGAGATTGGTCGTCAGGAAGCTCAGAAAAGATTCATGAATGAAGGTTTACATGGTTGAAGGATGTTGCAGGGGTTGAAGGGTTTGGTCACACTTCGTGAGACATCCTGACATCCATTTCAGGGAGCTGAAATTTTTGGCGGTCAACTTTGGTAACATCGGAACCGAGGCATGGAAGCTGAAATCGGAGGAATTGCCAGGCAGGCAGAGGAGCGGCTCAATGAACTCCATCCGGATCAACGTCCGGGAGCCAAAGCCGGGAAGCTGTAGAAAATGAGAATGTACTGAGGTATAGATGTGCCAACAGATTCAAGATGATTCAAAAATCGCGGATTGGAACCTGTTATGAACTGTTATGATCAATGAAGGGCTGTACAAATTTGTGTTGATTTTTATTTGCATAAGACTTTGCCATGGTCTTGCTATTCCCAAGTATCTCCGGACCAAGGCCGGGAATATGATGAGCTAAGGGAGGAAAGCAAACGTCTTAGTCAACAACTTAGTTTGGACAGCGGAGGTTCCCAGACTCGTTGCTGGTTACCCAACCTCTTGATATACTCAGCTTTGTTCATAGTAGTTTAAGTTTGCAGATAATGAGGTGCTGATCTTGCAGAAGCCAGAGATGAATTGGATCAGGTCTGTGCAGGGGCAGGTCTGAGGTAATGGGACAATTGAAGTCAGTAGGAATACAGTTTTGCATCTGGAAATGCTATATTTTAATGAGTTCAAGCGAGCACGACATGATAGAATTTTCATACATCAAACGTACCCATAGTACTATGTGTATAATATTGCCCTTCATAAACATCCCGTCGGGGGTGAAAACCGCGCCTGCGTTTTGAGCGTTTTTGAAAAACATCTTGTTTTCGCCATAGCCAAACTACTGACTTTCATCTCAAAAATCCTTGAATTTTGCCGGGCAAAATCAAGTGGTTTTAAGATCATGCCCTGTAAATCACAAGGATTTTTGCGTTGAAAACTCGCGCGAATTTTTTTCCCTTTCAGCTGCACATGCGTTTGTCCAACATGCGACCAGTTTTCTCCAAAACATTTTCTTTGGAGTTCATCCAACGCCATTGCCAAATCCTGATGCATCGCATCAATTTAGGATTGACATGGCCGTTCACCCTGGTTGCAAGGCTACTGGGAATCGCTGATTTAGACAGTTTCAGAGCATGCGGATGTGTTGCAAGTTCTCACGAACGTCAACATCCCCACCCCACCCCACCCCACCCAAGAAGTTACGTTCTACAAAAACCCTAAAAACGCTGGCGCGGTTTTCACCCCGCTGGCATAAACATGCACGTAGACAATCTGGATGCATTGGAATCCTGGCCACCCGTAGGGTGAACGAACCTGGCAGTTGTGACAGGTCAGTGGCAGGTTGAATGCAATGGAAAGCAAGCCTGGGCCTGACTAAAACGGATGCAGTGAATGCATGCATCATAGAAGGGCTTGTGTATGAGCAAATGCGGAGGTTGAAACAAATATCCGGAAGGCAGTTTGTCTCTTCTGGAAGTTCTGAATCAAGTGCGTCTTGTGCAGTGTTGGAGTTCTTTTGGCCAGTCCAAAGAGGCTAAACTTCGTGGGCAAACCAGGTCAATAGAAGTACGTAGTAAGTTCCGAGTCACATCTTTGTTCCTAGAAACTGGTATAGCCTTGTCATGCCAAGGCTGCGGAGTGATCCTTGGCGTACACGCCACAGACAGCTCAGCAAGGGTGCCTGGTAATCAGCCTGATCTGTGTGGATTACTTCAATGATATTCGCTTTTTGTGCCGAGATCAAACCCGCCGGGACTTGGAAAGCCAAGTGAACCATTTACGTTGGCAGCTGAGCGAATTTGTTGTGTGTTTCCAATATTCTTGAAGCTGCCAACGTAAACCCAAGGTGAGGAGGTACAGCAAGGCTCCATGAGTATTCCTGAACAGCGTGAGATTCTGCTGTCGAAGGTGACGATCCTGCATTTTTAGAGAATTCTTCACAGGGTGGCAAGATTACAGTGGTAATTCAAGACAACCTTTCATCATTTTTGTTCTGGCGATTCTGGCAACTTGCATTTTCGAATTTACGAAGCGACCGACCTCGTCCCAAACATTTTAGTGTCTTTGGTTGGAGATGTTTATTTCAACTGGTTTCAAACCAGAGTTGGGCAATGTTTCAGGCATATAGCGCTGGTATGCACTCGTAGATTTGGGGTTTGAGGACACTCTTCAAACCTAAGCTTCTAGACACTTCAGATTTATGATATATTTCTTATTAACTTTCTATTGTTAATAACAACATATATGTACGTATACCGTATACATAGATTTACATATGTTTGAGCATTTGATCTATCATAGGGATTACATGTGATTGTACCATGACTATATATTGATAATACCTTCTCAAGATACATATGTATAATATAGAGGCAAATTGCAGATCTTTTAGCCAACAAGTTTGGTGTTTGAAGCCAGGTGAAAAATGACAATGCAGAGATTGTCGCAACTGAGAAGTCCAACAGTCAGAAGCCACAGGATCAGCGTTTTCGGATTTGGAGCACTTTCTGGCTTTGAAAATTACTGATTGATGGTTACAGCCGGTGTGCAGCTCTTTCCCTAGGTGAGCAAAAGTTGGATAATGAACGACTGCGTGCCCAGATCAGAGAGGCAGATTTTGTCGATTCTCACAGTCTCTGAGCATGACAAACATCACACACCCAAAACCACCTCTGTGTCCCACCACAAACTGTTTTTACATCAAGTATTTCTTGCTTTCTGTGCCAGGTAATCGCAGATGTTGAAGAGAAGAAGGCCAGCTTTGTGGGGCTTTGGGAACACAATCCTTCTTGGGCCAATGTCTAAAACTCATGACCAATGGAAAGGCTAGGTGAGATCCAAGTGTGATTTTTGTCGTTTTGTTTTGCAAAATCTTGATATCACTGAGGGATGAAAGCACAAAATGCAATCCCATGCCTGTTAATTTGGCTTTCTATTGAAGGAAGAAAATAGCGACCAGCAGAAGTATGAGATCCTCTTCACCAAGGACCATCTTCTGATGTTTTTTTGTGGATTCTTCAGAAGCTGCAGCTGCTCCTGAATGTGAGTAGGGATTTTTTAAACATCCAAATCTAACCTGGATTTGACCAAGCGACCAGTTTTTGAGTGGCTTGGTCATAGGACCAAGAGATGACAGCCTTTATTGAAGGCTTTGCAGAAGCCAAGGTCCCAACCCAACACGGCTTAGGTGGACGGGGACACGCAAGGCATAGACAACTCACTGTACTCAGAAAAGACAGTTCCAAATGCAAGTGTTTTTTTGCAGCCTGCATTAAATCTGTGAATGGATTGCAGGCTGAAGAAGAACGAAAGATCAAAGAGAAGCAGGAGGCAGATCTTGGGAGTGAATCAGTTGAATGGAGAGATTAGCATGTTTTCAAAACCAGCACTCTTAGTCAGACACTTCGTGAATCTTCATGACTCCCATCCAAGTGATCCTTCGGAGGTTCCAAGAGGTTCCGGTAGTAAAATCTTGGGAGTCTGAAATCCCTTCCCCCCAAAACCATCATCACCCCGCTGCCCAGAGCATTGAACGACTACAGCTGATCATCTCGAAAAGTTTGGAGTTGCCTCCGGATGTCATGACCTCAGATGACAGTACCGTCACAGATATGGATGTTTCCAAAAATTGGGGTACCCCCAAATGGATGGTTTATAAGGGAAAACCCTATTAAAATGGATGATTTGGGGGTACACCTATTTTTGGAAACACCCACCCATATAAAAAGACACTTGTATGAGTCTAGAAGGAGTCTATAGTCTCATTTCCGGGAGGTAATCAAGAATGATCAAAAGTGCGAGTCATGATTCGAGAAGGACTGAATCTTTAATAGTCCTGAAGCCACGGACAGAAGATTTACAAAAACCAAAAGAACCTTCGGGAAAGGAAGTCTACAGGGTTTGAAGTTGGTTCTGACGACGCAGTATCTTGGTACGTTGACAGTACAGTAGTTGATTGTATTGACGAAAGCGCAAGATTTTGTGGTACAAAATTCTACGTCCCAAACCATCACTATTGTTGTTGTTGTTGTTGTTGTTGTTGTTGTTGTTGTTGTTGTTGTTGTTGTTGTTGTTGTTGTTGTTGTTGTTGTTGTTGTTGTTGCTGCTGCCGTTGTTCCAGTTCCAGTTCCATAGACTTCTTTGTCCCAGCATTTTCTTAAGTCAATTGAGTCAATTGGCTACTTCCCCACAAAACTGACTGAGGGCTCCGTTCGACTCAGGTCACTCCGGAGTCTCACTTCCAAGACTTGACAGACGAGCTACTCGACTTACTTGACGTTGTGTTTTTTTGATGACACATGTATGAATGATATGGAGGTTTCCACATTGCTGTTGGAGATACCACTTTAGCCTTTTTCTTGGTATGTAAGAGATTTCTCTTTTTGTTTCAATGAATCTTTTCCCCAACAGGGGTATCCTTTAGGAGTCTCTGGCACACCAAAAAGGAGGTTCCGAGGGTTCCGAAGGTTCCCGAGGTGCCAGGTTTCGGAGGGTTCGCCAGGTAGGTCAGGGAACCAGGTGTTGGAACAGGTGCTTTGGATATGTTTTTTCGGTGGTCGGGTGTGTTTGGTGTTTCGGGTAAGGGCTTCGTAGCTGTTGGGGATACCACCTGACCCCCATTTTCTCCTTTTTTTCTCATTGTGTGAATCGTGGTATGGTACCAGTACCAGCGAAAACCGAGTCTGGAGTTCAAGAACCAGCAACTTCGAAACTCGGAAACTACTCAGTCAGGAACTTAGAGGTTGCCCCGTGAGCCGGAGCTCCAGAGAATGACCGCAGAGGAAAGTATTCCATATCATAGTTACGGCGTAGCATGCTGTGTAACGAAACACCATAGATGTATATAGTATATACAAACAGAAATATATCATAGATACAGTATATGCACAACCATCTATCTTGTATGATACATCTGCCATGTAGGGATCCCAAGCTGGCAACCATTTTTCCCAAACTCCAGGAGCCGCCTGGAGGCTGAATTGGCCAAACGTCCCCTGCCTCGGTTTTTTGAGGGATTCTTTTGCTGAGCAAAACTTGAGAGGATGCAACATGTGAGTTGTTTTTTTTTTTGGGGGGGGGAGCTTCAGTGGCATTTTTTGTCATTCTTAGATTGTTCTGATAGGTGAAGGTGAGCTAGAGAAGATCGAGAGTTTAGATGTGAAGATTTCCTTGGAGTTGTCTCAGGCTGGAACCTCCCTGAGGTTGTTGCATTTCAATATGCCATGATACGATGTCCCGGATCTTTGAAACGCATGTGGCCAACCTCAAATCGTCAGGTAGAAGAGAAGATGAGGCAATATGAGAAGGACTGTGCATCATTTCTGGATCGCGTTTTTAAAAGAATGGGTGACTGAACATGTTTGTACCTTGTTGTACGTGACAGAAGCAATGAAAGGCCTGATCACACATGACATGCTTTTGCATGTCTCTTTGGAGGCTGATGAGGACATATGGCACCAAGTTTCACCTTTTTTTATTCAGCATGAAATTGAACTGAAGTTCTGTCAGCTATGTAGAATTTCTAACATTTGATTTGTCTTCAATTAAGACTGCTTGATGGTGTTTTTTCTGATCTTTGGGGAGCGAAAACAATCCTATGTGCTGCCGTGGTCGGAGTCGTGTTGGAAGGAAATAGCGGAGCGCTACGACAAGATCGAAGAGATGAAAGCACAAGGCAAGAACATAGCATCGTCGGAGAAGCGAACAGATGTTTCCCCCTCCAAATTGCAAAACTCAAAGACAACCTTCATGGCAACCCAAGTTGCCATATGCTGCCATAAAGTTTGTGCACAATGACACAACACTTCCAAACAAACATTGTCCTAATGCTGCTGTATGATGCCACCAGGTGCTCTGGAAGCACAAAGACTTGAAGGATCCAAAAAAGGTCTCGAGGCTCGGGGATTGGTACAAAGATACAAACCCATAGGTCTCCATGGGAACATGGGAACATGGCAATGTCGGACATTTTCTTTGTGGGGATTTTTTTTTCAACCGGCGCATTTTTTCTGCGCCATGATGACTGAGCCAGCGCAAAATCCTGGATGAATTTCCCTGTGAGGAGAGATCACAAGCTCTGCGGCAACAGGCAGATCGGATTTCAGATTTTCTGGAGGGCAGCTTTCCCATGTCGGCATCAAGGGCATCTGGTAGAACCGTCTCATGCATCATGTTGTTTTTAAGAGATGTATATTTGGCGAGAAAAATTCGACCTTCCACTTTTGTTTGTCCCATGGTTTCAGGTGAACTTCATCCGGCTGCGTTATGATGGCAAACGCCAGGGCCTTTCAGTCAGCCGTTGGCCTTCCATTTCTTCCCAACGAAACGTTTCTCCGAGGTCAGCAGCTTCAGGATGATGAGACTGCAGCTGCCCTGGAGGCTTTCCAATTGGGGTCGTGGAAACCGAAGAATTGGACGATTGTAGTGGAAGTCATAATTGTGACATATTGTCATTTTGTTGAGACATGACATAAATCTCATAGATTTCTCTTGTAGCCCTCATGAAGGGTAGTATTTTCATAGCATTTCGCATTCATAGCATTTCCCAGCATGCATTCTGAATGATCTCCACATGTTGGCAGGCGCAAGAACAGCGCATCCGTCAGTTCGGGCAGTCATGGCCCCTGCCGGTTAGGCTCTGCAACAATCAAACGTCTGTCAAACGCTGCAACAAGACAACCTGCTGCCTGCTTTCACTATTTTACAAGTATTTTTTTGAATTAAATTTTGCCATGTTGTTTGGAGGTGATGCAATCAATGCAATCTCTCATGATACATCATGATGCATTTGCCTTTTGTTTTCTTGTGGCTTGCATCTTACAGATTCTTATATAGTAAATACACTTCGTCTTATTGAAGTAGCTCTTGAGCTCTTGAAGGCTTTTGAACTGAATCTCTTGAGAAGCGACATCTTGCCACTTAGGACTCTCTACACTTTACGATCGTTCATTCTTCAGAAGACATCTGAGTCGCCCAGTTGCAACATGACGGGAGTGAATTGTTGTTGGAGCTTCCTAGCTGAGGTTAATTTTCCCAACCCTCCCCCAAAAGACAAGAAATATAATATTAAACAAATATCAGAATCTAAGTAAGAAGCAGTATAAAAACTATAAAACTAGACTTTTTCCTGAGACTTGTCATTTTTTTAGTTGGTTAAAATGACATGTTTCACTCGTTGGATCCAATTGGATCTAAGGTCTGACTTCCGTGGAGACATGGCCTGCTGCTTGGATATCGCCTCGCAACTCAACAAGATGCTTCAGGTACCTGGCTCCCATGGGTTTGTGGGGGAAAATTTCAGGGGGTTGTTGGTTTATGGCTCCCATATATTCTGCTGAGAACAGGAAGGATTTTTTGCCATGGAACATGCAGAATTTGGGTAGGAAGTAACTTGAAGCTTTCAGATCTTTGAAGGAGATAGCTTGATGCTAATGAAATTTGAAAGCATGCCATGGCATGTTGTATGCCAATGGGATTGATGAGATAAAGGAGCGATCACAGAAACAATTATGGGTAAACATCGTAAATTCCTAGTCATCTTTTATTGCAATTGAGTTTTGCCTAATAGTTTCTGTGCATCCAAATCGGTGAGAGCTCCCAAAAGGATGGTGCTGTACCACGACCTCCTGTTTGACTTCCAGGCCTCCAACCATGGCAGTTTGGAGATTTTTGTTCTTCACAAAAGATTTTGATAGGTAAAGACAGATGCACATGGAGAACCCTTGGTTTTCTTTGTAGGTTTCGTTGTGCGATTTATCCCTGCAGGTGAGCAGTGTGAGGTGCGTGCCAATGACGCATGCAATTCGTGTGTGATGGAAGTGAATAGTGAAGGTCCAAGCAAAAACATGATGAACTGCTCAGCAAAGTGCTTGATACCAGAAGTGAGCACTTGGATGTCACAGAAAGAATGGCGAAGAATGGGTTCTTGCTTTAATTCGCTCTTAGATGAGTTTAGAGTTTAGACTTCATGAGTCCATTTCTTTGTAATGACCTTCCAGCTCCCAAAATTCCTAAAATTATTGGGAGGCTTGGATAGCAGAAAGGCATCCTTAATCAACTTGATGGCAAGATGGCTTCTATCAAGTCTGCTGGACTGGTTAATAGGGAGAAGTTGGGAGACAAGGCTTGCTAAAGAAATCTCAAAAAATGAAACTGGACCTGCACTGCTTGTACAGCCTGAGCTGTGTCGTCCACGTCTGTATGTTGTGCGGGGGCAGAGAGCATTACAATGTGATCTCAGCAATGCAAAGAGTATGAAAGAGTGGGCAATGTGGTCCTGCAAGTGTATACATATGTATACGAATACACAACTTGTGCAAGCTGACATGATTGCAGAACATCCTTCCGGCTCCCTGACAGGCAAGTTGTGCAGCGTTCCAATTTCTGTTTTGAATGTACCAGTAGTACTACTTGTAGTAGTACTAGTAATAAAAACAACAACAACATCGTGGAGCCTGCACCCTTGTATGTATAGTATTTTGTTCAAATTCTCCATGTGCCAACGCAACAAAGGTTAAGAAACCAAAGGTAAGAAGAGCCTACGAGCCGATGACCTGCCCACGCGACTCACCTCTGCATGAAACGGACTGACCGAACTGCGTCTCGCAGCTGCATGAAAATGGGCTTCGTTTCGGATGAATCTGCACTGATAGTATACGGTATGGATTTGTATAGTTTGCTCGTAGTTATTGTGGATGGACAACAATATATTGATTTTAATTGATTGTGTATAATTACTTCTATTAAGTCTTCCAAACGATTTTGCAATGCAACATATATAGATAGACCTGAGTGTTGGTAGGTGATCCCAGCAACTCATCAATTGCATGGTTGGCATGTATCACCGCACCAGGTGGAAGCGATGAAGTCGAAGAGGATTGATGAATTACAGCAAAAATACATAAATTTCCCAGTATCCATGGATGATAGTAGGAGTTTCGATGAGATTTCCCAGTGACAGGTGATGCCATACTTGCCTCAATGGCTTCGTAATGACTTGCTAAGTCAGGAGCTCAAAAAAAACGGTTTGGTGACGTGTTCTTTCAGTCGGGAAAATCAATCAAACATCGAACATCACCTTGAGGCGAACGCTTTGTCACTGAATGCATCACAATCTTTGAGGACTTGGATAAGGCTGGGTTTTGGGTATGGTTTTCTCAATCTCTCATGGAGGTAAAGAAACCCACCCCCGAAACGGGAGGATGTTGAATGACAACCCCCAGTTCCTTGGATAGGATAAGAATGGTACATTGGAGCCTGAAGAATTGTTTCCAATGGCTGGCACCTAAGATGTGCACCTTGTGATGAGCAGCTTGCTTTGTTTTTTTGGGAAAACACGCCAAGCCGTTTGCCCAAGCAAATAGATGGCGAATTGTGGACCCGAACTGAGGTGCGCAATATGGCAGATGCTCACAGCCCGCCACACTCAGTTTTTCCAAACAAACCTTCGATTGTGACCAAATAAGTTGCTTACTGCTTGTGACCAACGGAGGCATGGCGCTGGATTTGGATCAGTTATGCCCTCAGAAGACCGGATGTCGAGAAAGCAGGACGAGAACCAGCCAAGTTGGGGCAAAAAATAGCAGCACCAGGATTCCTAAGGTGCATGTTTATCCGTACTCCTTCAAGATGCAAGGTAGGATATGATATCCTTACTGCATATATCTTTGATATTTCTCTCTATCTCTCTCTATATGTAAATATATATATATATATAGAGATTCATGGATCTCTTTGTTTCTAAACTACGAGTGAGAATATGACCTGTCGATGCTACACGCCGAGGTGCAAGCGCTTCAGTTCCATCTTTGACGACAACGGCGATGGTCTCATTGAACTGGATGAGCATGGAATCCAAGGGCATGCGGTTTCCACGGGATGGATGTGACACGAGCCCCACAAAGCATCCTGCATTAATGGTTGGGCTTAAGGTCTCTAGGCGTTTGTCCTTTGGACAATTTTGCACATGAATCGATGTTGATTTGGGCTTCACATCGCTTGTGCTCACTATGCAAACATTGTCAACGGATTGCGCGTCGAATCCGCTGGCAAGTACTCCCAGAAATGCAGAAGTGATGAACTGTACAGAAGCGAAGGTAGGCTCAATTTCATGAGTCGATTCTCGGTCAAGCAAAGTTCAACCCCCCACAGCCACAAAACAGTCGAAGCATCTCGAGGTTTGTGAACTTTTCCCGCTTCATGATTGTCATGGCATTCTTGCATAGCCAGGAGATCTCGAGCGATCAAACCATATGGATATGTCATGGGATTTTGAGGGTTGCTGAATTTGAGAACATACCCATCCGCGTCAAGAAAACATGTTATGTATCACTTAGACTTGTGACAGTTTCAAAAAACGAATTTTTCTGATTTGTTTTCAGCATGGGGTTTTGCCATGGTCTTCTTCCTTGGCTTGGCTGCAGGAGGGTCAGCTGACACTTTCTCTTGCTATGGAACCAAATGTGTTGGGCCAAGAGATTGCTGAGTGGAAATTTACTGTAAACATCATCGCTCCATGATGATGTGGTTTATGGCATTTTTATCGCATGACTTGAGAGCCTACTGGTAAGAAAACAGAAAATTCGCCTCTCAAAACTGATGGTTGGAAGACCATTTCTTGTTTGAAATGTTCCTTTTTTAGGGGACATTCGTTCATTTTTCGGTCAGAAATACATCACACATGAGCTGAACCAGGCTGTTGCACAAATGAATGGCATGGGATCTTCTGCTGGTGGTGTGCCTCCAGGAACTCCACAAGAGGCTTGGATGGTTGGCAAAATCATATATCGATTATCGACCTGTATAGCCTAGAATGGTCCCCTGCTTGCTTACCATGGGATGTTTATGTGTTTTTTGGATTTTGGAGTACTTTTTTTGGATTCTTTTGACTTATGAATTTCCTTGCAGGTACTCCTGTGACAGCAACTACAAAACCTCTTTGTTGGTAAATTATTGAACTCAAGAGCTTGTGATGAGGGGTGTGTAGAAAACATGCGAAGTGTTTGTTGGACTGCAGATGCTTATGGACGCCATGGTGAGTCCAATGATTCAACCAGCCAAGGCATTACATGGATTACATGGTCACTTAAAATAGCAAAGGATTACGATTCAGTACTGGCCACCTTAAAAGGGTTCTGAAAGAAAATGTGAAAGAAGCACCAATTTCCGAAATTAGGTTTTGTTATAAAGATTTGGTTGCATGTGTAATACTGCGGGTTCTTACCTTTTGAATGGATTCTTTATATGATGGATTTTTGGGAAGCCCGAAACCCCGCTTTTTGAACTCAGATTCCTAGCTCCGGAAAGTGCAGGAGGGTCCTGCTTCTCCAACCTCACCAGCTCATTTAGCTGTTGATTGCGAATTCTACCGGAAGAAGCTGGAGCCACAAAGCTGATGAGTTTCTGTTGGTATTTGCATATTTGATTTATTTCATTCTGTTTCAGTTTATTTGAAATGATGCAACATGGGATGTTTTTTTTCAGCAACGAAAAAGAAAATGGAGGGAGTCAGACTCTGCGACTTCGACTAATCCGACCGGTGGGATTTTTCAACATTTGCCCCACCTTCAAAGGTCAGACAAGTTGATCGAGGAGAATGATAGTATGAGAGAGTCGGGGGCACCTCAAACACAGCAAAAAAACGAGCCACGCACTGAAGTGCCCAAAAGTATGTATGTTTCCCAAGATTTGGCACAAAAAAAAACCGCCGAAAAGGGAAAGAAAAGTAGAAATGTGTGTGTCAAAATAGATGTTTCATCATATTTCAATATGGGTGTTTCCAAAAATAGGGGTGTTTCCCCCAAAATGGATGGTTTATAATGGAAAATCCTATTAAAATTGATGATTTGGGGGTACCACCATTTTTGGAAACATCCATATGTTTCAATGTGATACAACTCACATTTTGAGTAGAAAAAAAATCCTTCCTTGCAACACCCCCCCAACCAAGGCGTCTCAGAGCCTTGGAGGAGGCAGTCAGGACGTTGCAAGGAATATGTGAAGAGCAGGACGGACGGATTTGATCAAGATACGGGGGGGTTTCCTAAAATGGTGGGTTTTCCCCCCGAATCATCCCATGTTTAATAGGGTTTTCCAGTATTTGCACCATCCATTTTGGGGATACCCCTATTTTTGGAAACACCCCATATCTGTGCCAAATGGTTGAATGGTGAACAGTCAACTCAAACGTGTATCAAGGTGTGCCAAATTGATAAAACATGTAGACATATATCTTGAAAATAATGGGGGCTAACTATCAGGATGCTTCTCTGGAAGGGATTTTCCACAGCGACTGAAAAGTCTCCTGCGACGAGAATTTTGCAGTTGGAACTTTAAGTTCAAATCATCTACATTGACATAAGCCTCTGTCAGAGAACAGTATGAACACTATTTCTCCAGGAGTTGTTGTCAGGGTATCAAGCAAAACTGGATGTCACAGAAGTCCGTAGAATGGAGGCAATGTATTGCTGCAATTCGAACGGTAGCAAACCAAGTTGTTGTAGGTCCCAGGAGGCAGCGACATCCATGCTGGACATCATATTTTGCCTGTTGCTAGGACCAAAAGCTTCGACATGCCGAAGTGGTCCCTTGGTGTAAAAATCGCAGTATTCGTTGAGAAGTTTGCATTTGTGCCAGCAGGCTTCATTGCTCAAGGAATTGCATCCCGTGATCGAATCGAATTTCGGACTTTATGAAGTCTGGACTGTCTTGAACTTACTCGCTCCATGATCAGGACCTGCGGGCCAGTGGTCTTCGTTGAGGTCACTGGCACTTGGGGAGTAAAGCTGTTGAAGAAACGGAGGGACATGGATACAATGCAAATGGAGTAAACACGCGGTACGACTGGCTTTTGTTCGTTACTACGAATTTTCTTGTCATTCACTAGATAAGTCGGATACGCATTGCAGTTACCTGGACAATTGACCTGAGAAACGTTTGCAAGGAGTCCGCCAAATGAATTGTCACTGTGTCACAACAGCATGCTAAGCTTGCAAGGCCCCATGGCTCTTTGCTCATCGCCCAGCTGATTCAGTGCAAGACTTGCTGGCTACAGAAAAGAGTGTAGCCAACGATTGCACTGCTCATTTCTTGTCGGTAGGAGGGTACTTCAGAGCTGGCTTTGACGCAAATTCCTGACATATATTTGAATACAATTTTTTATTAAGGCTATTAAACAGTGCTGAAAGCACCTTCGTTTAATACCCCATGGTTTAATACCCCGTTTAATACCCTATTGTCCATTTAATTCAGAAATTATTGTCCGTTTAATACTTATTAAACGGAGGGTCTTGTTTAATACGTATTAAACAAAATGGGCCAGAGGCGCTCGTTTAATACCTAAAAGAAATTCATGGCCATATTATAGTTACACTATACATATACAGTCTATGGCAGTTTCCAAGTGAGATGCACATAGCTGGCTGTGGAGCACTCTCACAATATATGATTTTGTCCACTTTCTGGCAACATGCGAGAAGATCCAAGTTCTACACTCATTCGTTTTTTGGGTGAGCTAACCAGGTGAGTGCTTTGATTAAGGGGATTAGGCATGATTAGGCGAAACGAGAACTTTGTCAATATGGTTTATACTAAACAAGATGACAAGATTTGTTACATCCAAAGCAAGGCGGCCGACCTGGTGGTGTTTGTTCATCCAGTGGCTCACCTGGTTAGGTGGCTGTAATGCTTGAAGGCTTCACAGTCAAAGATGTTTCACTGCGTGTCCCGCAGAATGCGCAAGCTTTGACATGTACCTGGCCTCCTACTACCTCCTATTGTTACTGTAGTTCCTCTTCTTCTTTCTGTTGTTGTTGGAACCAATACCTGCGGATGCAATGCCTTTTCGGAGAGGCCTTGATGTCAGAGACTTGCAGTGCGACTCAAGATTGGTGGACAGCAAACATGGCCCGAGGGTCTTTAGTCAACGAGTTGTTGGATGTGCTGTCCAGTGCTGACTGACCTGTATAGTATAGTATATATATATAATATACATGATATTACTTACATCCTACCCTTCATGACTGATACATAGTTTATCTTGCGCAGGTGAATGATACTTTCTCCAGCCTGAAAGAACTGTTTCTTTCCTAAGATCTGAGCTTTGAAGGCTGAAAAAAGACAACAAATTCTGTACGTTGTTGAACCACTACCCCCCCCCCCCCCTCAAAAAAAATGAAAAATAAAATAGAATACCATGACGACGGAAAAACAACCATTTGGATTTCGAGATGCATCCCCTATCAAACCTGGTCATTTTCGATTGTCATGTTAGTTTTCGGGTGTATGCCAGACTAGAATTTTGTCGTCACTAGTTGTTTTCTTTCAGATTTCATGAGTTTTTGCCTTTCACTTGAATGAAGCCAGTCCTGACAGGAACAGCTCCACTAGCTGAAAAGCTGAGGAAGACTGAGATTACTGTAACACTAATTCCATCCATTCAAAGTCAGGAATTCGTGGCGCTTGAGTGGAGATATTTGGAGTGACGAGGTTCAGAATTCAAAGTCCACCAATCCGCTGCCTCAATTCTCTACCTAATGGTAACGGCTTCAAACTAGGTGAGCTTTGGATTCCACCCTTGATACCAAAAAAAGGAACTTGCCAAAAAAACTAAGGAGTCCAATGCTCACCTAAACGGGTGTTTTCCCGGAACAGCCAACAAGGACCATCCCTGGTTGTCGTAGTTTGGCAGTTTGATCTATGCCTCGGGTGGTGACAGTTTGTCCCTGTGCAAGTCGCTTGAGTGGCTTGAGTGATTTCTATGTTGACTTTTAATGTTGGTTGAATCCAGAAGTATTTCATGTATATATATATATATATTACTAATACAAATATACCGTATATAGATATATCTGATACATTCTAAGACATTATATATACGTATATATATATATATGCAAGTACATAACAGTATGTATCGACAAGAAGGGTCAACAGTCACCGTTCAGATGTCCTCCATTTGGTGAGCAAGCTCACCTACGCCTCATTGCGACACAAAGTTGCTAGGGAAAAAGTGCAGGATTGGCTAGCTGGCACTCAAAAGGGACTGTAGGTATGGTAGATTGTGGTTCAGACATATTCCAAGTAATAGCCTGTTTATGCCAATGCTCTCTTGCAAAAACTGAGAATCATGGAGGCTATGGAAGAAAAGGGACATTTTTGGGATGACAGAGTTGTAGAGTAGGCAACTACAGAACATTCCATTAAGAACATCTGACATGAATGCAGATGACTGGATGAATGGTGGCAACTGCATTTCCAGGGTTTGGTAGAGATTGCCAGCCACGGCAACTGCTCAATTTGGTGGCTGGTTGTTTAGTTGCCTTTGCACTGCAACCTGCAACCACCCTGCATTTGCAGCCAATACAATCCAACTCGGCCTGGACACCTCTTTTTGGCCATGGCTCCTCTTCCGCAAATCATGCAGGAGAAATCTTTTTCCAAATCGAAGGCGCTTCGGAGGGGGATGTCCATGTAGAACTCTGGTGAAATGTGGGTTTATGCATTTTAAAGATTAGTGGCTGCTTACCCCCAAGAGTCATGATTCATCATTTGCTATAAGTAACTATATATTCACGAGACTAAAAGTTTGATGGACAAGTACATTGAGAGCTTCACTGCACAGGAAAACAGGCTCATTTGAGATTCAGTAGCTTGTTGCTATAGGACAATAAGGGTTGTTGCAGTATTTGTAAGCTCATAACCACAGGCCGTTAGTCGGATGTGAGGTTGCCTTCTCAGCACTTGAATTGACCCTGAAACAATTGGAAAGTGCCACAGGTGCGAGTGGGCAAGGGAAAGCCTTTGCCATATGGCTGCACTCAAGCCAAGAAAGGACACGGGTGACCTACGCAACAGATCGAACTTATTGGATGCACAAAAAAAGACACCATGATTACCATGGAATGGCTTCATCCTTTATCCTTCCCATGGCTCAAACAGGAGTTAACTTCAGCATTTTGGCGCCAGACTCCACTGTATCTTGGCATCGACTCAACAGTAGAACTTTGGATGCTTTTCTCAAAAAATCCAGAAACTGAAGCTTTCCACCTGATTGGATGATTGGTTCAAATGGGGTTTTCCGACTTCCAAGTTTCAAAGCTGTTTTATTCCCTGCTCAGGCAGCATGGTTTGTCATCGAAGTACCATCTGCCCAGGAAGTGGTGCCCCCTTGGGCTTCAAGTGCAAGTTCTGTTTGGATGATATCATCATGCCTTCTGCCATCATGATCCAATTCGCATGATTTTTTTCCAACATAGACATAGTTGAGTATGGTCCAACATTGCTGGTTGAACATTGCTAGCTGCTAAGCTGAAGCTGGTGTACCCCCTACACTGCTACACTGCGGCAGGAGAACGCGGTGACTTTCCCAGGAGTCAAAGGCAGCTTTTTGCGTTTCGAGCTCCAGTCACCTATCAATCGCACCGGCAACACTTGGCACGTCCAGGCCAGTGTAATGGCATGGACAAAGGGTCAGCGTTTGAATTCTGCCAGCATTTGGGTTTGGTCTGCAGTATGACTTCATGCATTTATGTCGATGACATAGTATCCATGTATCGCATTATACACGCTTTTCCAACAGGATATGATAATGCATCCTTTCTACCCCAGACCCTCCCAGTGCTTGTATACTGTTTGGCCGGTGTTGCGATCAACAAATCGCTTGTGCGCAGATTGCGGCTCCGTTCTCTTTAGAGGGGCTCCGCTATGGTTGGCACATTGACCCCGAGCTTGCCTATGATGGTCAGCCGGTGATTGAGCAACCTGTGCTGGATCCTTGTGCGCGGTGTGTATCCTCTGGAGGCAGAAAAAACTGTGGGTTTCGGTTTCAGTGCTTGAGAGTCTTAGGGGAATTAAGAATTCATGAGACTGGGAAAATGAATGACCAGGATGGCAGGCTCAATTTTTGATTTGTCTTCTTGAAAGGCCTTGAATTGAGGGGCCAAGATGTTAGAGCAATTGTGAGTATTGGGCTGCTTTATTCCCAGAGTCTGCGCATCTTTTCGGTCCCGCAAAGCTTCAAGAAAGTCTGGGTGTTTGGAAGACATCATGTAGATTTGGAGTACTTGGAGTTGAAAGTCTTCATCCAATGATGATCCAATGATGGTGATTGCCAGGCGTTGAAGCGTGGAACAAAAGAGGGGAGAACATCAAGTACGCGCCTCTGTCCATTGTGCCTGACTTTCGCGCACTGGAATGCTTCGACTGGGAGGGTGTGACCTCACCTGGACATGCCCTGCAAGATCTGGTCATCTATGAGGTGTGGTATTTTTGAATTTTTGCCTTTGTGGTATTTTGTGGTATATAATACATGCTGCGAATGCTGACATATACTGACTTTAAACACCATACTGACTATATAGAATTACTATACTTACCATATTAATCTGTACCATAGAGTGGCCTAGATTTAGATAGGCAAGATGTAATGTAGGAATCTTCATCCGATTCATCCTCTCTTTCATGCTCCCATCTCTACACGAATCTGCATTATGCACACATGTACAACATCTATCAACATCTGTGGGTCTAGCTATGTACTTACTCACAATTAAGCATTCATCCAATCGCCAAGATGTTTAGCGCCGAAGTTCCTCGAGATGAGAAGCTCCGGGTAATGTTTTCACCTGTCAAGGTCTTGAGATTCATAGCATTTGCCAGTCGCATACGACGCATCTGATCGTATTTGATAGACCACCAGACATGGGCTTTCCCTTTCCATGGAAGGCTCATGTGCGCAGCTTCACCAAGAACAAAGACAGTGGGGTCAAGGCCTCTCATGCTGGTACCTTCTTGGGCTTCATAGTGACTTGGTTGTGGTGTGACAACAGCACGATTGAAAACAAAGATGTCTTTGCCTTGACTTGTGATGCAAACTGGCGATCGAGCGATCGCAACGACTCAAAGATTGAGACTTGTGGACTTGTTTTGCAACGTTTTGCCGACCGAGGAAAAGATTCCACATCTTCTCAATTTGGGCATCAATTGTGTGGGCCTGAGAACTGTCAGTTTTTCAGAGGCGATTCAAACATCAAAAGGAGAGACTTCCCAAATGGTGGTCATTCCTGCTTTGTTGGCGTTGTTGTTTGAAGAAGGATACTGTTTTCTCGCACATGCCATCGCAACTTTTGGAACACTAGAAACAACCATCTCAAAGCACCCTGTACTATCTTTTCTTCTGAATTTTCAGTAATTTGAAGCCAAGCAGATGAAATCTACGTATTTGTACTGTATCCAGATGCACATCAACAGGCTTCGGTCAGATCTGGCTGTCTAAGGTGTGGAGTTGTTGCCAATCTTTGAGTTCGATGAGTCGCAAGTGCCGTGGACACATCCCCAGACAGGGGAACATCTTTGTCAATACTGGGGCTACCAGACCTGCTCCTCGACTCCGAAACACGACCTGGGAAGCTGAGAGACAGTGACCATTGGCCGTCTGGAAAAGGATCCCAGAAAAATCTGGAAAATTCTGAAATAAAGGATCCCAGGCTGGGTTTGAAGTTGAGGACAAATACCGTCACACAAAAACGATCCTACAACTTTGGCACTTAGCGTCCACGTTGGACAGCAGTTTCGTAGTTCAGTTGCGTAGACACATGCTCTCGGATTCGTCCGTCACAGACTCATGCGCAAAATGCGCTCACCTAGTCCGAGTACTTTCCCACTTCCCGTTTGTCGGACAAGCAGTAAAATAGTGTAACAGTATTAGAGAGTAATTGGACATATCTGTGAAATTGAAGTCTGATGCTGTGCTCCCGTGGTTGTCGGAGATATGAGATATACATAAACGTTGCGTTTTGCATCCCTCAGGCTCCTACAATGCACCCATGCAACGCTTTGCTGTAGCCTCCACATCCAAACCATGGGCAGCCATTGCCGGAACCTCAAAAACCTTTGAAAATGGCTTTACTTCTAAACTTTTTGTTTCTTTTCCAGATGGTTTTTCCTTTGCCATTTTTTTGTTCCTCAGATAGACGTGGACTGGCTTGAAATTTCTTGTGGAAGAAACTCCGGAGGTGGAATTCAAGACCCTTGTACGTGAACTTCATCGAAATGGTATCGAGGTGAGGAACTTGATGGAGTCCGAAAAACATCGCCCCAATCATCGCATGATTTTTTCTGATCCCACCTGAGAAATATCCTTTAATAAGAGGTATGTTGAAATCTCAATGATCATCCCCAAGCACTCTTTTTTGAAAGTTGTCTAAGTTGATTTGGGTGGCTGTGCGTTTTGTGTGGCTAGTTCTTCTCATTTTTCTTTCTGTGTTTTGTATTTGGAAGACCAAGACACTACAAGACACCCCAGTTGTCCCATTTTTGTTTTTCATTCATTCGAGGTGGTCCTTGATGTGGTCTTCAATCACACGGGGGAGGGCGCTTGGGGTGTCAGCAACTGGAATTGCCTTGCGAAAGTGGCCGTGAGCCACTGGACTTTGAAAGTGGTACCGGGCCACAAGTGACATGTAGAGATTCACAATAAGATCTAGGCATCAGGGATCTTCTAAGACAAATCAGTGATATCAGATATCCACCAGATATGTGCCAAGACATCTAGAAGACATAATTTGAAGATAAACTCGTTTCAGCGTTTGGATCCAGATTGTGAAAACAGATACCCTGCTTATCTCACTCTCTCTGACATTGCCAAGCCCCAACCCCTCAGGTCACTACTATTTGATGTCCAATGGCTACCACACCAATTATACAGGCTGTGGAAATACTTTGCGCCTTAGTCAGATTGTAAGACTTGTATCGCAATTGGAGGTGTTTTCTTTCTTTGACACGCCAACCTTGATATGAAGTTATTAAAAACTGTTTTGTTTATTTATCTACATATGCTACACATGTTCAAAAGGTTATGTACTATGTGGCTTTTGGCCTGGGACTGGCTGTGGTCACAAGTGGGAATTGTGGGCTGAAAAAACGGAGCGAAGATTTGAGGCATGCGAACAATCCCAACTGCACAGAGTGGATCTTGGATTGTCTTCGCTATTGGGCTCTGGACATGCATGTGTCTTGGGGAGAATATGTTGGGGGTATGGCAGTTTTGGGAAACATTACCCATAGACCAAAAAAGGACACTTGACTGCTGTTGACATGGTTTGCATGCTCGTTGAGTGGCGGCCCGCACCCAAGGTTCGGAAAGGTTCTGATTGTAGATTGAGAGCTGAAAACTTGAGAAAGTCAAGCCACGCGATGAAATGTGATCAATCAGCTGTAGTGTACGAGTAAAGAAATGTCAGTATCATGGTAGTAAAATTGATGTGCATCCATGTAGCGAAAAAGAGAGGGACATTGCTAGCTCATGCCCAAGAAATAGATCTCCCAGTCACCAGGTGCCCCCTGTTATGAGACATATGGAGACATATGGATGTCATTTCTGATCATTTCTGCGAAACAGGAAAAGCTCATACTGGAAGTATCTGACCATCTAAAAATGATCACGCTATGATTTGCTATTTCAAATGTAGCAAGAAAGAGTTTCAAGATTTGCTTGGGGCGATCAAATGATTCAAACGTAACCTTTGAATTCTGATCTCGGATGCATGAGTTATGGTTTTTTTGTAGAGACCACTTTTGCTGTAGCAGCGCTTGGTTCACAGGTTTTTGCCGCAAGGTTTCGATTATTGACTTCGTGGCTAAGGTAGATGGCTTTCGCTTTGACCTTGCATCATCTTTGACAAGAGGAAGTGACTCGACGATGAACGACTCAACGATGACGTAATCTGCAGAATCCTATAGGGAATCTCAGGCCGTATTTCTGCATCTATGATTCAAAGTTTCAGAGTTGACTGGCCTTTTTGGATGGTCAAATGTCAGTATGGATTTAACAGACTTCCAACATCTTGAATGGGAGGAGCAAGTACTGTACTTCATACCCGACATGAGGTTTGTGCTCTTAGATTATGTGCAACTGACTCGCAGAGGGCATCACATTGTCAATAATCATGAATTTTTCACTGGAGAGCTGAAGCCATTAAAAGGATATGGCATGGTATATGAAATACATGCAGAGAACACCATGATGTATACCTCTACTTCTTGTGTCTGCGTTCGAGAATGACGTTCAGTCATCCGTGATGGCGAAGCAAATGATGGTTTTGACCCACATGCCATGATTGATTTTGGATTCGAAAAATCTCAAACGTGAATTGCTGTACATGTAAAGTCCTATGCAATCCTGGAAAAGCAAGACTCTTCCTGCCTTTTTTTGTTGCTCCCTAGAACAGCCCTGTGACACCCTGTGACTTTCCTAACCAAGGTGATGGTCAATGCATGCCGGACCCCGGTCAAATTCCGAGCATCTTCAAACCTTCGCGATGGCCATTGTATGAGTTAATCAATGATCATGACTTCATTGTTCTCAAAGCTCCAGTTGATTCGATGCACAAATGCTACTGAATCGATGTTGTGATGATGACACAACATATACTTTCGATAGTGCTGTTGACATCTTTGAACCACCTTGTTTACATCTAGAGTAGAGCATGAGGCTAGGCAATTTCTCTGCACAGCACTAGCCATTAATCATATAGCCACAGCTTGCGCAGGAACCACCCTTCATCCAGCGCCTGGTAAATGATCCATGCCTGCAGCATATCAAGCTGATTGCAGAGCCATGGGATTGCGCCTGGCCCGATGGCACACTTGGCAGCGTTTTGAACATAGTGAATTGGTTCGGCTGGGATACAAATGGAAAAGTCACGAAGAAAGAGGTCGATCGATGCTGTATAGTGATTTATAGTGATGGTACTGCACATATATACATATAGGATACAATATCTTAGAAACCTTTTGTATACAAATCCAGATGGGACCAACTTTGGAAGGCCCAGGAGGTACCCTTAGACTCTTTTAGATTTGTTTAGGTTTTCTTAGATGAGATGTACTTGGAGGGCAGGTTTGTTTAGATTATTTTAGGTTTTCCTAGATGGAATGAGCTTGGAGGGCGGAACATTTTAAGTCTTTTTTAGTTTTCTTTAGTCTTTTTTTGTGTTGTTTTAGTATTTTTTAGGTTTTTGGGTTTTTGTAAGGTTTTTTCTTAGGTTTTCTTCTCAAGATGACTGCGCAAAGTTCTGGATGTTAGTGGAAACATGTGGGGAAAAAAGGGAAGAGTGATGCAGTCGAAAACCCAGATATTTTTAGGTTTTTTTTTTTTTAAAAGTTGTTTTTAGTGGAATTTAGTTTTTTTTATAGGTTATCTTAGTTTTTTTTTAGCTTTTCTTAGCTTGCCTTACTGACACATATTTTGCAAAGAACGTATCATCTGATTTGGTTATCAAAAGGTTCAAATGACAATAAATTCATCATTAAAACATGAACCATGTGTATACAATCATGTATATCTATAATAGATATATCTATATACATGTATACAATAATATAGTGAAACTAATTATGACTAGATATGATTGGCAAACCATTTAAAGAAACTCTTCACCGTTGGTCGTGTCAAGGTTCTGTGAGACCTAGAAACAGTCAGCAGAGTGGCAGTGACACAGTGAGACAGTTCGACGTCTTTCATCTCTCAGTGGATTAGTTCACAGAATCAAAATGAATGATGATATACATTGAGTCGACATGGATGTACCATGTATATCCATGTATCATGTCCTGTATCAACCCATGGATCAGGTTATTTGGTTGGACAATTTCCAAGTGGTGGAGAACCTCGCTGGGCGGAGTGGAATGGCAAATTCCGCGATTGTGTCAGGGGTTTCATCAAAGGAGACCCTGGCATGAAGGGACAATTTGCTACACGAATTTGTGGGAGCCCTGATCTCTATGAACCTGATGGACGTGGTCCTTGCCATTCCATCAATTTCATCACAGCCCATGACGGCTTCACATTGCGTGACTTTGACAAGTCAAAACATGATGGAATGGGTCTAGATGAGGAATGGGGATTATAATAAACCATGATAGGATCCCTATTAAACAACCAGTATAACGGAAAGTAAGAGTTTTTTTTTTCCGTGGGTTTTGAATGTCAAGATAAAAAGTATAGTCCCTTGCATGTCTAGATCTACGTTCGCAGACACTACAGCAGTGTATATCATATGATGATCAAGCATAATAGCTTCTGCGCGTTCTCAAGAATAACATATACATATACATATATATGTATATATCCTAGTGCTGCTACTGGCATTGCACCATCAAAATGAAGATCCATTGAACCTCTGCAAAGGGCACTTTTTTGTGTTCCAAATTCTGTTCAAGGGCGTCCAGTTGAACCTCATTGAATTGACTCAGCAACACAGCTGTCAAATCACCTGTCTTTTTGAGGTGATTTGGTCTCTTACAATAAGAAGCACAATCATGTAAACAACGAAGAGAGTGGTGAAGACAACAATATTTCCTGGAACTGTGGTGAAGAAAATGATGAAGGCAGGATTGTTCTTGGATGTCCTTTGCCATCATTTTTTCTTGTGGATTTTTTTGGAATGGAATTTCAATGTGCTGCAATGTTTCAGAATTTGCAAATTTCTCACACTCAGACCTTCTTGAGTCGAGCGTTCCCATTGCGGGAGCTAGTGCAAAGGATAAGGTGAATTACAACGAGAAATGATTGGATCTCTGGTCATGTCCTCATGCCTTGATCAGATCTTTTGGACAGGTCCAACGAAGAAAACGGATGTGCTGAAGCTGCGCGATCAGCAGTAGCGCGGCTGCATCACAAGGCTTCCACTGACTTCCACCACCAAGAACAGGAGTTGATACTTCACTCCACGCATCTCCATGCTGTTATGATAGCAGGTTTGACTTGGTTTCAAGTTTTTCAGGATACCCAGGTCTTTTGGAAAAGAAATATATACAGTATATATATATATTCATACATCTTTTTCTTATTACAATGCTTATTGCTTCGTAGTAGCATGAACTCCCTGACCATTCGCATGGTCATCTTAGTCTTTGCAGCTGAGGATGCGAAACATGCTCTTGGCCCTGTTCCTCTCTGCCGGAACGCCGATGGTTACTTCAGGGGATGAGTATCTGAGCACATGGAGACACAATTTCTGGGAGATGCAGATGCTTTCTTGACAAGCAATGGCCATAGCTGCCATAGCTGTTTTGAGGTCTTAAGGATGGAATTTTCCAGGACAACTCTTGTGAATACATTTGTCGTTTAAACCAAGAAAGATGGGGAAAAGAAAGAAATTGTTTTGTCGAAGTTCAGGACCAGAGCTTCAAGGTTCAACCTTTTAAAAACATCTGATTGCTAGAGTATCCTAAGATGCCTCCAAGATTCATCAACATGGATACCACAAAGTTCTCTATGGGGTCTTGGACACCCCAAAGACTCCAAGTCTCCTTGACTGAGGTATGGCAGGAGTCAAGGAGATGCAGCGGTAGTTTCACGTAGGTCATATACTTCATACCAAAAAACGGAGCACGTTGAAAGCGATGATGTTTTTTTTAATGTTTTTTTGTGCCTGGTCTTGTCGAAGCTTTTCACAAGTTAATCTGTTCCAACTCACTTTGCTCTAGGCTTTTATGCTATTGCAGAGAGAACAGAATAGACGAAATTAGATGATATGGGTGCTTCAGCAAACATGGACTACAATTTCTTACAGGGATATCTGCAAAGTGAATGTGTAAGTCCATCGCTTGAAAATTATGCTCAAATTTGTGACATATCCAGGAGGCAACAACAACACCTGGTGTCAAGATCAGTTGAACTGGTTTTCCTGGGCAGAGTGCGCCAAGGACTGTGAGTGTCTCCTTGGTTGGACGAAATTGGTTTCTTTTTCGGAACCGAACCTCCGCAGGAGAATGAAAGCTTGGTTCGCTTCTTCCGTTTGGCCTTGGGGTTGAGGAAACAGCATCGGGATTTGCTGGAGAGGACAACTTTCATGACGTGTCCTGATGCAGTGGGCATTGATGTTTTTTCAATGATTTCTTCCAACAGGGTTCCATTTGGCCGTGATTTTTTTGTTGACTGAGCTATTTCTTCAGAATTTTACTTTTTGCGGTGCAAAGTCGAAGTCAAAGCGAAGTGCTTCTGTAAGATATTTCTGCACGGACTAGTGTCTCGAGCATCATAGATTCAGCAACTTCAGAATATTCCAAACTGGCTTGCCACTTGGGATGCCGAATCATTTGTTTGCGGTATATCTCCACATTTCCCTCTTTCTGGTCATGTGGACGGTTGTGGATTTTTCAGGCATCAAACCATTACGTGGAACCATGATGACTGGGAGTCAGATTACAATTTCGTGTCCTACATCCTTCACCGCGTCTACCTCAGATTTTCCATCCGTGATGTCTGGCAGATCTGGCAGCCAACAAAAGATGTCAAAAAGGTTTATGTAGTCGTGTAGAATATGATAGTGACAAGGGCAAGGGCAATTCAAACTACAAGCTTGGATATGTATAGTGTATATATATATATATATTCATATTATACAATAAGTATATGAGCATATATGCTGCATATATCTGCAGCGACTGCAACATAGTTTGAAGGATGCTGCAGCATGTCGCAGTTTTCCCAGGTGGAGGGGAGGAAGGCGAAGGAAGCGAAAAAGGTGAGGACGTGCCGTCTGAAGCTGGCGCGTCGACTTCCAAGGCAGCGTTCCGAGATCTGTGACATAACTTGCAATTATATTATGCAATTATATACAGTTATATACAGTTATACTCCTAGACATTGCAACTTAAACTCTATACATATATTTAGTATGTAAACGTGTATGTATATACACCTGTATTTAGGATCATATATGATATTCACTCACACGGTATAGTTAAGTTTGGATATCACTCAACTCAGGGGATAATTGGATGTACCCCTACCAACGTACCCCTATTGGAAATCCCTATCTAAGCCCTAAATATCTAGTGGGTATTTATGGGTTATATTCCCCAAGAATCCCTTGAGAATACACTAAATACCATGGGTACACTGTTAGGGGTACACCCGTCCTTGTCCCTTGATCAACTTTGTTTCTGTCCTTAAAGACCTTGGAAGACATGAGTTGACTGCTTGATAGCTGCACCTATCACTCAATGCCTTTTTTGGAAGGCCGGAAGCAGCCATGATAGCACTCGAGATGCGGGAGAGACGAAGAAAACCTGTGCCCTGTTGGTGGCAACTTGGCTAATGATCTTTGGAGATTCCTGACACTGTGAGGTGTCTTTGCAACCGTTAATTGTAAGACTTCAGTAAATCCCAAGACAATTTGATATGGCAGAGGTTGGCCAAGATTGGTGGATTTGGACCCATTTATCATTGCATTGGCCTTGATTGCAGTATTTTGGAACCCGCCTTCTGAGGTTCTTCCGGTTAAGGAAACTCTTGGGATCCAACGCGAGAAGAATTTGATTTCCGAATTTCCAGATGTGCATGGACCATTAACATCTATGAATCATATCATTACTATTCATCCCATGATCCATTTATATATATATATCTTTTGCAGCATGCTTTTCCAGTTGAGACACCTTGTCAGGCATTCAACGCAGGACATGTGGCCCCTTGGCTAGCACCAGTGCGGATTTGATGTTTTGACCTTGCTGGATTGAAACCAAGGTGCAAAGAGGGCAACCCGAGAAATAGTGAAAACAGGTTTCTATGTCCTCTTCATTCAAGTTGACAAAGTGCTAGAAATCTAAATGGTTGTGGCAAAACGTAGAGAAGTTACAACTTGATCTTATCATCGCTAGAGTTGTCTGATATCTTCACAGAGCATGCCCTAGGCTCATGATTGCCATTTGCCGGCTGGACGCGATTGGTTCCGCATTGTGGATAGCAGCCTCCCATCTCCTGAGGAGCCAGCTCCAAAAATTAGTTCAAGCCTCCAAATACGACCAGTTCAAATATTTCGTCTATCCATATCTCAAATATTATCTCAATGTTGTTGATGCCCTTCAAGCTTCTATGATTGACAAGCTGCACTCTCAGGGATCTATTCGGTCTATTGGGTACGTTGGCGTGTTTGCCAGGATATCTGTGAACGCGATGAAGATGCCCAGGTCATTTCCGGTGAAAGCTATGTCATTTTGGCTGCACAATGCAGATGTTGCATGTTGCCATATTGTTCCAGCTAGTGGCAGACTGTGGTTTTGGTCGCCTACTCAACTCTTGCAAGTTGTCATCGTTTTCGTGGAAGACAAGAACCCTGAAACAAATAAATAAAGTCGACCACTTCGTTGAGCAGCAGTGAAACCTTTAAAGGGAGGAGCAAGATCTCGAATTCCAATTGAGTAATTACAGTTGTTGGATCTTGGACAGACCTGCTTGAGGTCATGTCTCCTTACAGCTGCATTGTCCTCCGAAGCTTCGACAATTTGGCAGATGCACAACAATACAATATCGCAGAAGTGTCCAAGAGTACCTTGATTGAAGGAACAATGATACAAGGATGTTGTCTTGGCCGCCATTAAAGCAGATCTAGAATCATGCATAGAGACATACTGACACACTTGATCATTTTACAGATTCGTCGGTCTTGCCCTTTTGCAAGCTTTCTTTCTTCAATGAAGCTGGTTGTGTCTGGTTGTCAAGGCCGATTGCAGCAGCTGCAAAGTCAGCTTCGGCAAGTGTCCTCTCAGCCATTTGAAGCACAGCTGGCGGAGGAGAAGAATTGCACAGGTTTTTGTTGGGGTGACAAGTGTTACATTGTCACATGGTTGTAAATCTTTGTCCGGGATACAGTGGTTTTGAATGGTTGTGATATAGGCAGATGATCGGCTACCAAAATGGGGTAACATCCATGGCTTCTATGGCTTCTAACCAACTCCAGAGGGACTATAGTGAGTGGGTATTGCTTGTTTCTGCACGTTTCTGCTAGTTTGTCACATCTCAGGGGTTTCTTCAGAGGTGCTCTGGACCCAGTAGTTTGAAACCGATTGTTACTAGTTGAAGTGGAAGTTCGAAGATGAGCTAGGATGATTTTTGAAACACCTTGCAAGCTAAGCAGGGGATTTAAACTAAGTACGGTGTTTCTGTAGGTTTTTCCATCCTTTCCATCCATGGTTCAACAGATTTGTGTTTCAGGACGATGACCTTCAAGAGATCAATCCAAGCCTTCGAGGTTGGGGGTTCAAATCTTGTCGTGAATCTGAGATTGCCACACATGGGGGGTGTCCTAAAATAGGGGTGTTTCCCCCAAAATGGATGGTTTATAAGGGAAATTCCTATAAAAATGGATGATATGGGGGTACCCCTTTTTTCGGAAACACCCACATGTTTCTCTTGATACTTGGTCTTGATTGACAGGCACGCCTGAGCCTGAGCTCTTGACAAAGCTTGCTGGTCAGGCTATGTAAACGCGGGGTTACAGGGAGGGGTGGCTTTTCGGCGACAAAGCTGTTTCATTTTCTGGAGACATTTTTACTCTCTCCTCTCTATCCATGTAAGGGGTAACCAGGCAAACTAGAATACTGCTCATGAATGACCAAGTGGAAACATATTTCTCTGTTGTTTAAAAACTTCACCCGGCCCTTTTGTATACGTTTGAGACTCTTGTCCCTTTTCTGAGATCGTGCTAGATCGTGTTGCATGCAGATGGGTGAAGATCTCACTGAAGCTTTAGATCCTGAAATGCGCAGTATCTTTCTTTTGCTTTTATTAGTTGTTGGGCTCATGATGCTACCTGTCGCTTTCCCCAGCTAGCACAACCCAAACATCATCAAACATCTATGATAGCTTTGTTTATTTTATTTTTTTCTGGCCTGTAAGTTGTGATATGTTTTGATGTTCAACCGTTTTTTTTTTTCCAGTTTTCAGTGTTCTCAGAGATTCATCTCATCAGTGCCAGGGGTACCATCACCACCCTGTCATTGGCGCCTAAAACCTGAGACCGACAGATGGACAGATGGGTACCGCTCTCAGCCTCAACAACGAATGCCCCGAATTCGCTGCTTGGGACCGGGACGGTCCTTGGTTTGTTGTGTTTTTCTTGTCTCACATTCTCTTTGTTCTTTCATAAGGTGAACTAAGGTGAAGTAACATTTCAAAACTTAAACTTACGAAACTTTCGAGCAAAGAGCATTTTGAAACGAAGACACTTCGTTATTTGATGTCTACACCTTCCTTGCCTTCAGTAAACAAATATTCGTCGTCATATTCCGTGTGTCACCGCTGCCGTGAGGTTTGATGCTTCACCACTTCTTGCAGAGAAACAGCATCTGTAATGGAAGAGGTCGGTAGTGAGTCACACCTTATCTGTGGCCTAAGGCATGGCGCCTCTGGTCTTTCATGGTTCCATATTGTTCAAAAGCTGCTAAACCCAAATTCACGGCATGCATGACTTCCCTGGTACAGGTCACGTACAAATGCACGAAATGCAGATACCTTTTCACCTTTTTCTTGTTCATGTTTTCAATTGAGTGCAGTCAGGCAAGTTTGCAAGCATCACTTAAGCTGCAAACCAGAAACAGTACTGGTACAACGGAAAGAGATGAATTACATGCAAGAGATCCAGCAAATAAGCAGTACCTGGACTAGTGACAAGGTCTACCAGCACAGCAAACAAAGACAAAGATGGTTAGTGAGAGCTTTCTGGGAAATGAGACAGGAAGCCTTGAAATGGATGGAAAACCAGACGCTTTGCCCTGGTGACAAGCCAGTGCTGATGCATTTGTAATTCACAGCCCGGCTTTCAACTGAAGCGTTTTTTCAGTTGAAAATTCTGCCAAACTGCAAACCATTCGTACAGTGGGAAGAAGTTAGATGAAGTGTCCAGTACAACTCTAAGGTTCTCTACTCCAGTTTCTTGCTTTTGATGGATTGCAGAGGTATTTGTAATGAGTCCCCCAGTGACTCATTAAGTAGTCTGGCGTAGGCCGATACAAAGTGATCCACCACAGCTGGCGGATGCATTCGCCGAATTTTCCTCGGGTGAAACAGACGCAACTTGGACGTTGGTCACAACACAAGAGGGAATTAGATCGAGACACAACAGTTTGCTGGACCTTTGCATGCAGGGAAAACGCTCAGGATGCGTCCAGGTTGTTGTTCTCGCCCCAAAGTCTGCTATCACAGATTGCAGATTGGCTGACCACAGGAGATGAGTCAGCTAGCAAATTGAGGATTCCTGATCTCCTGAAAGCTCATAACTTTTGGGAAGCTCCCTATGATTCCATTGTCATGAACAAGGCACAAAATGATTTCAGCTTTTCTTGTTTTGAATATCTTTTACTTCATGTAGATAAATATATCATGTATATAATGAATGATGCAGGCTGTTGGGAGACTAAGGCAAGTAGCTCGGAATTCTCATGCATCATCGGCAATCTCCGGCCATATTTTTGTGTAGCGGTAGTTCTAGATAGGGCTAGACAGTGATGTCAGTTTCAGCACTTTCTCGTAGCTGGAGAGAGGACAGAATGCGATGGAGAGAGGATCGCACAGGCCACACATTTCGGCCACCAGCGTACAGGCCGGGCTGCTCGCTCTTACAGCGCAGCTTTCCTTTTTCCTCCATCAGTGCCCATTCCTGGAAGTCGTGTCGAAGAGTCAGGTTAAATCATCCACATGTCGAGACTTTGGTGCAGCCAAGAGGACTTTCCCCAGCTCTTTTAAGTCCAGCCCCAAAGCATGCGACAAGATTGTGTCCGAAACGGATCTCGCAATCCTCAAGGGCAGCTGTTGGCTTTGGGGTGTATATACAAAAATATAGAATCTTAATATTTGTATCATTTGTTCTCTTCTTACAAGCGTCAGTAGAATACTTCAGCATGATCAATTCTTTTTTCGAAAAATTGGGATGATCTTGCAGCCAAGTGTGTTGTCCTTGATCGCATTCCTTGTTACATACAACTGGTTTTTCCGGCTCCATCTCAACTCGGGAAATTGATAAGACTTCCGAAGTCAAATCAATTTAAATGGGGCAAAACAAATATGGCATTTTTGAATCAAATCAAATGATATTATGTTTGCAAAATAGTTTTTTCGATTATATTTTGTGGTACATATATTTAAATTTCATAATTATATTATACAATAGAATCGGTAACGACAAATTGCGAAAAACGCGTGCGGAATCTCAATCGGAGGCTTTCCCGAACCATTCCTCTTAAAATTCCGGGAATTTTTGATAGAAATCTGGGCACATACTGCGTCTCTAACGAACCGGAGCCAGCACCTCTTCGATTCCCTTTTGAGTTGTAGAAACACGCAGTAGCAAAAAGCCTAGACGCTATGTTATGAATATTATTCCAACAAATTCCGGAATTTGTCCACTTTTGACATGACAAATTCCAGGAATTTGTTTGGTTTTTGCATCGCATCTTAATTTCGATTCCTTATGCAATTCGAGGAATTTTTTATTCCCTGTCATAAATATATATTCATTTTACAAATACAAATTTCATCAAATTCCTTTCATAAATGCAAATTCACAAATACAAGTTCCTTTCATAAATACAACTTCCCCTTCATAATGGAAGTTCCGTTCAGAAGCAGTAGCAGTGGTCGTAGTAGTACTAGTAGTAGTAGTAGTAGTAGTAGAAGAAGTAGAAGTAGAAGTAGAAGTAGAAGTAGAAGTAGAAGTAGAAGTAGAAGTAGAAGTAGAAGTAGAAGTAGAAGTAGAAGTAGAAGTAGAAGTAGAAGTAGAAGTAGAAGTAGAAGTAGAAGTAGAAGTAGAAGTAGAAGTAGAAGTAGAAGTAGAAGTAGAAGTAGAAGTAGAAGTAGAAGTAGAAGTAGAAGTAGAAGTAGAAGTAGAAGTAGAAGTAGAAGTAGAAGTAGAAGTAGAAGTAGAAGTAGAAGTAGAAGTAGAAGTAGAAGTAGAAGTAGAAGTAGAAGTAGAAGTAGAAGTAGAAGTAGAAGTAGAAGTAGAAGTAGAAGTAGAAGTNCTTCAATCACGGGACATAATTTCAAGACCGATTTTTTTAAGTGGATTTCACCGGGCACGGCTGAGGTGGTGCACAACATTCCACTCTGCTCGGACAGCGAGTCCGAAGCCGCGCCTTTGGCTCCTCCCCGCAAGAACAAGCCGGCTCCTCCTGAAGCAAGTGAAAACCAAAAGTGAAGGCTAAAGGCGACAAGAGGCCCAGCCAAGCCCTGGACTGAGCAGCTGGCCGGATTTGAGGAAGGCGAAGATGCCTTTCAGCCATACCTCAGAGTGGCCTCTAACAAATAGGAGCTCTAAGAGGAAGACTTCCTGGGCCTGGAGCTGGATGAAATCAGTGGGTCTCATAGCTCAGTTGGTTAGAGCGTGCGGCTAATAACTGTAAGGTCCGTGGCTCGAGCCCGCGTGGGACCACATTTGACATTGCCCAAACAAAAAGCAGACAAAAAAACCTGGTGGATGCCCCCACCTCCCACTCTCAGCACTTTCAAAAAACTCGCCTGGCCATCTGTAAATGCAGTAGATGGAAGACCCATTATATGGGTGGTCACTTTATCCATTCCTGCAAGGCTTCCATAGCTCAGTTGGTTAGAGCGTGAGGTTTCTTCCAAGGGCTTGAGGATGAGAGGAACGCCCGCGGAGCGTTCAGTGCCGGGCAGCCAATCCCTTTCGTTTTCGAGGATTGGCAAGCTGCCTTGCAGGAATTTTTCCTTGCGACCCTCACCCGTCTGCTGCATAAGTGGAAGGGCTGGCGGCGAGAGGCGGAGAAGGGCAAGATCTCGAAGAGGCACGTTGCCATTTGGCAAGTGTTTTAACGCTTGCCACACGCAGAGAAGCGTCTTGGATGGAAACGTAGTTGATATAACAGTATATTTAGTGTCTAACAGTAGATGGTAAAGAAACGTGTTTTTGGATTTGGCGCTCAAGCTGAGACGCTACCCGCTAAGTTTTCCTTCGCCTGAGGACCGATGCCTTGCTGAAAGCTGGCATCTACTGGGTGTCTTCTGGCCTCGAAGAACGCTGGGATCCAGACTGATTGCAATGGTGCCAGCACGGAGCCAGCAAGGCTGCTGAGCACTGTGCTGAAGACTTGGAGCAGGTGATGGAGGTGGCTCGATGGTATAATTCCATGTGGACCCATGTCTCTTAGTCACACCCCCAAACATGCACTTGATAAGGCAATTTGGAGTTAAGACATTCCAGTGCAGCCCCTTATGCAATCCAGCAGACAGGCATCAGGATTTGTTTTAGATCTGTAGGTTCCCGCGAAGGACTGTTTACGTAGCGTGAATTGAGTCCAAAGTTCTATGCCTTGACATTTTGGCTGGGCCCCCATTTCGGCTGGGCCCCCATTCAGATCCTTATATACAAAAATCCGTATTATTTTATTTCACATATAACGTTTTGACCTTCTGTGATAATTCGCAGTATTTGTGCCGCGCACCTTTCCGATTACTTATGTTTCAAAGCTGCGTTGACTTGTTTGTTTGTTTGTTTGTTTGTTTGTTTGTTTTGTTTTGTTTTGTTTTGTTTTGTTTGTTTTGTTTGTTTGTTTGTTTGTTTGTTTTGTTTGTTTTGTTTGTTTTGTTTTGTTTTGTTTTGTTTTGTTTTGTTTGTTTTTTGTTTGTTTTGTTTGTTTTGTTTGTTTTGTTTGTTTTGTTTGTTTTGTTTGTTTTGTTTGTTTTGTTTGTTTTGTTTGTTTTGTTTGTTTTGTTTGTTTTGTTTGTTTTGTTTGTTTTGTTTGTTTTGTTTGTTTTGTTTGTTTTGTTTGTTTTGTTTGTTTTGTTTGTTTTGTTTGTTTTGTTTGTTTTGTTTGTTTTGTTTGTTTTGTTTGTTTTGTTTGTTTTGTTTGTTTTGTTTGTTTTGTTTGTTTTGTTTGTTTTGTTTGTTTTGTTTGTTTTGTTTGTTTTGTTTGTTTTGTTTGTTTTGTTTGTTTTGTTTGTTTTGTTTGTTTTGTTTGTTTTGTTTGTTTTGTTTGTTTTGTTTGTTTTGTTTGTTTTGTTTGTTTTGTTTGTTTTGTTTGTTTTGTTTGTTTTGTTTGTTTTGTTTGTTTTGTTTGTTTTGTTTGTTTTGTTTGTTTTGTTTGTTTTGTTTGTTTTGTTTGTTTTGTTTGTTTTGTTTGTTTTGTTTGTTTTGTTTGTTTTGTTTGTTTTGTTTGTTTTGTTTGTTTTGTTTGTTTTGTTTGTTTTGTTTGTTTTGTTTGTTTTGTTTGTTTTGTTTGTTTTGTTTGTTTTGTTTGTTTTGTTTGTTTTGTNCAAAGTTCGAACCAAACCGTACCTACCTCTAACAAATCTTGTGCCAGCCCCCTCCCACATTCAGCAATAGCCCGGGAAAAAGGATAGGAAGCAAAAGTAGTAACTTATGTTTTGGTCATTATTTTTGGTTATTATCTCTGCTCTATCTGGAGGCGATCCAAAGAGTCCCTTTGTACCGCATCAAAATTGAATGCCCAAGCCCAGACGCTGATCGAGCCGGAGAAGAATGTCAAGGAACTCACTGCGGCTTGGAATGCAGACGCATTTATATTCAGATATCAAAGACAAAAAGAGTTTCTTGGATTGTCATCATGATTTAAATTGTGCATCCACACATCACGTATGTAGTGTAGCAAAATCCTGAATACCCTTTTGAATGAATGTCGTACGGGCGTGACCCCTAACAGGTTGTGGAAGAAGAACATTATCATCACCTTGAGAAAGGCACCAAGCGTGCCCTGATCTGTGGGGCCGGGCTCTTCAACGCACATCTTGCGAAGACACAGTCAAATCCCAAGTTGAAGCTGAGTGGTGACAATTTCCGCCTCTTCGCGCACACGGACGTTTGCGCCCGGCTCAAGGACCAAGGGCATGCTTGGGAAATGAAGATATCGGTGGCATCGGTGGGGTGCTTTTCTCTTGCACGGATAGTAAAGTGCAAAAAGTAGCCTTGGAATAGGGGCATACATCGTGGCAAAATAGGAATCTTCCAGCAAACGATTTTATTCCCTACAAGGAAGAAATGCAGAATTGCATCAATAATTTTGTTGTGGGCTTCATGCATGCGATGAGGCTTCAGGCTTAAAAGGCCTTTTCTGACATTCCTGGAAGCAGCATCGTTTCTACACTGGACCTGTCGCTGCGTGGCGTGGCGCAGTGGTGCAACCCTGGGATACCGAGGTTTGGGCGGAGCATGGTTGCGTCACAGCCTTCCAGAATCTAGAAAGTCTTGTTATGTTTTGTTGTCATGTTGCAACATTTTAATATAAAAAATAAAGATAAATATGTTTATTTATTGCATCCGTCATTTTCGCATTTTAAAACATTAACTTAGATTGCAATCCTTCAAAAAATGCGGCACACATGCACACAGGAACTTTTGGCAGAATGACACTTGCATTAATTTGACCTTTGTGTTGGACGTCCTAAGATTATTGCAGTGTCTGATGTATAGGACCTGTGGGGCATTCCGGACAATATCATCATCTGTACTTCGCATGGCACAGGCATCACTGCTCTTGAGGGCGGCGGCGACTGTGGGGGCCACAGTCAGCTGCAGCTTTGATGCCCGGTTGGTCGCTTTGCCGCCGAAGCGGTCGCCCAGCTGCCTCGCAAGGGTGGCCCCCAAATGCTTGCTTACCGCCTGCACCACGACCACACCCAATGTCAGGGGCACGGTGACTTTTTACATGCAGTTAGTCAGCCAATCAATGTAATGAATTAATTAGTTAGTCAATTTGTCAGTTAATTAATTAGCTAGTTAGCTAGTTAGCTAGTTAGCTAGTTAGCTAGTTAGCTAGTTAGCTAGTTAGCTAGTTAGCTAGTTAGCTAGTTAGCTAGTTAGCTAGTTAGCTAGTTAGCTAGTTAGTGAATGAGCTAGTTTATTAATTAATTAGCTAGCTAGTTAATTAGCTAGTTAGTTAATTAGGTTATTAATCAATTAGTAAATTAATTAACTAATTCGTTAGTTAGTTAATTAGCTATTTAGTTAATGAATTAATTAGTTAGTTATTAATTAATTGGTTAATTACTTAAACGATTATTTAGTTTATTAATTACTTAAATATTTAATAAATAAACTATAAATTTATTATTTTTTTTTACTATTTAATTAATAATATATTAATTATTATTAAATAACCATATTTTTTAAATCTAATTTAATATT
>DF242638.1:9386-21186 GCA_000507305.1 Breviolum minutum Mf 1.05b.01
TCCCCCCCAAGTTAGACCCTAAAGGATACCTTTACATAGAAAGACATATGCGTGGCTACAATGTTGCTGAGTCACTTTGAAACGCTTCTCCCACCCCAGTCCCCACCCTAAACCCCAGTCCCCACCCCAGTCCCGCCCCAAGTTAGACCCTAAAGGTCAGTGCATGTACCAGTGAGGAAGGAAAGGTCAGTGCATGTAGAAGTGAGGAATGCATGCGCAAGTGAGGAAATTTGTGCATGTAAAAGTAAGTGTCTGGCCGTTCAGGTTGGAGTCGCTTTTGGGCAGGTCCCGTCGCTACACGCAGCCTTTTACATTATCTAAGATAATTGTCTGTCACGTAAGTGTTTCTTCATGGCATGGTTTGACGGCGGCTCATGTGGAATGAGCCACTTGAGGTAAAACGACTGTTTCAGCCGCGCAAAAGAGTCTTACTTTCCAGAGAATTTGGCGCTGAAGGTCAAATATGTCAATTGTTTGCATAGGGGCAAAGTGTACAATTATGGCAGTATCTGAGGAACGATGAATGGTTTGCAACCAGTCCTAGCGATGGGAGATCGAAACCTGAAAACACGTCTCCAATGATTTGACGTAAGACTCAGAATTTTCAATATGGGGCCATTCTTCAGTGAGCGGGCAAATTCCTTGCAGGCACTTCTGTCTGAGAAACTTCACAGAGCAACGGCATGTGGAATGAGCCGCGTGCAGTACAATGACGTTTTCAGTCTGGCCAGAATCAAAAGCATCCGGTATCTTTGCAACACTCTGAGGGATCTTTACCCCTTTGGTCAAGCATTTGTACCACTGTGGCAGTGTCTGAGGAACAATGAATCTTTTGCAACCAATCCCAGTGATGAGAGATGCAAACTTGAAAACCAGTCTACAACGTTTTGACATGAGATTCAGAACTTCCGATATGGGGCCATTCTTCAAGTAAGCCGGGAAATTCCTTCACTTTTTGCACTTTTGCATGCCGGCACAAGTCCAGCAATGCGTTACCAACACATCTAGAAACTAGAATCTAGAGCTAGGTTTCTTCAGAAAGGGTACTAGATTCCCAAAAGCTTGTACCAGCATCGGAGATTACTTGTCTCCATGGCACTTCATCGGGAAACGACCTTCCAAAAAGACGAGACGTCAATATCTGACCTAGCCTTGTGCAATGAGACCAACGAGTTTGGGACGGCGACATGGCAAAGGTTGGGGTGGTAAGCAACGCAGACTGCGACAGAAATGTTGAAAACCAGTCTACGTCAACACTCAATCAGAACCCACCAGCTACAAACATATATATTAATATATTATATATATATGATATTCATGTTCTTCTCCGAGTTGTAATCATTCACCATACTGTTCAACCCCAGCATAGTTTCTGCGTCTCTTCGTCATGATTTATCTGATTTGACTGGAAGTGTTCACTCATGGCAACAGATCGATCATGATCTATCTATACACATAACAACTTCATTTGGATACGTCCAATTATTTCGGTGTGCAACAGGGAAAAAACATCAGGAGCTGCACATTCAAAGTAGCCAAAAAGCTCAACAAAGAAATTAAACATAATACAAACCTCAAATGGCTACGGGAAGCTATCATTATCTCATGAAAAACATCAACAAAACACATTGAGATCATCAAAAATCACAGATCGGATTCGATTCCATGCTCAAATGACCTCAATTGCATTGCCCCTTTGATTCAAATCTATTTGAAGACCACAACGCGGCAACATCGCGTCTTTTGTACGGTGCCCTTGGCAATTGTCGCTAACCCTGTTCTGCAAAAGGCTCAATAGACATGGCCGGATCACAAGTTGTTTTTCAAGGGTATCACGGTATCATAATGTGCATACTTGCAAGGCTTGCAAACTTGCTGCAGCAGCCGATCAACAATTTGTTGGCAACCCGCGCAGCAACTCCGCGTTTCTTGGCATTGAGACTGTTGCATCCTACCTTTCGACCGCGTACTGGATCCCGAATCTTCGAATGATTAAAGGCCATTCTCGCTTGCATCTTTGTTGGCCACAACCTGGTCCCAAAAGTGCCGAAATGATGTAACACCATGTCTCCAGAGTTCATCAAAAAGCTTTTAGAGAGATGCATCGCTTTGGATTGGATGGTATGCTACGAGGGTATGGCGGAAACTTGAAACATCTTCAAAACAGGTCACCTTCATCTTTGCATGGGAAGCAACACAAATTGACCAAGAGTCAGCGGGTGGTCCTGCATTTCTGTAATGCTTCACTTTGCCAGTACAATAAGTGAAGAACATGTGCCGATCGACATCTTATAGATCACGATTGTGTAAGATTTGGCTTCAGAAGCCCGGTCAAAGGGGTGATTCCCTGTTCGAATCATGCGCTTGACCCATAGGCTCTGTGCTCTTACAAGCCAACAGCTATGAAACCTTCCAGAATGAGATACTGCCATCCTTCAGGACGGTACGAAGACTGCTTCAAACCAAAGGCCCTTCCGGTTCCAGACTCAACTCTTCGACTGTGCCGATCCGCTTTTGGGTTCTCAGCACCGTGCAGAGGCTCATGTTGTTCACTGCAATGGATGGAAGGGAGAAACCGCCTACAGCTATGGGGGCGCATCTCTTGGGTCTTAACACCCTTTGCATCTTTCAAGGGCTACGGCTATGTCAGTTTTGGATGGTTCAGGTCGGCTGGGTATCTCTCCAAGTGGAAACACGAAACTCTGTTGCACCCAGCCCAGAACAAGCTGAAATCTCCACACTCAAAATCAAGCTTGGCGATCTGCCACGTTGACCCAGAAGCCGCCTCAAACATAGATGCACAGAAAGTTGAAAACTGGCACTGCATTCTTCCGTGCAATGTGAGCCAAGCAAACTAAGTTTTGGAACCTTGGGAATGGAAGGTGGAAAGAAGCAACGCAATGGTGATTTTGAAACACCTGTTTTCAGGGAAGCATCTTGATCCTCCCACCCAATTTGAACAAAATCCTGGCTTTGGAAAGCCGCTTTTTCAAATGCGCTGATTAGAAAGACTATGCTTCAACTCTTATGTCAGTTTTGGATGGTTCAGGCTGGCTGGGCATCTCTCCAAGTGGAAACACGAAACTTTGTTGCACCCAGAACAAGCTGAAATCTCCACACTCAAAATCAAGCTTGGCGATCTGCCACGTTGACCCAGAAGCCGCCTCAAACATAGATGCACAGAAAGTTGAAAACTGGCACTGCATTCTTCCGTGCAATGTGAGCCAAGCAAACTAAGTTTTGGAACCTTGGGAATGGAAGGTGGAAAGAAGCAACGCAATGGTGATTTTGAAACACCTGTTTTCAGGGAAGCATCTTGATCCTCCCACCCAATTTGAACAAAATCCTGGCTTTGGAAAGCCGCTTTTTCAAATGCGCTGATTAGAAAGATTATGCTTGAATTGGCTGGCTGGCAAATAGAGGCTTGCACAAGCCAGTCTATCATTTTCACACAGAGAGTGCCTCATCGTGTGCCCAGCGCTTTCGCTGATTTTGGTGCTGGGAAGAGTGAGGTGCCGACATAGGCTTTCCAGGGTGGTTGCTGAGGATTTCCGATACCGATATCACACACGGAAACCTTTGAAATCATCATTAATTTTGTTGATTCAGCCTTAGGGCCTTGAGACGAGCAGAAAAACACGAGAATTTGGTGAGGAAGACAGGAAGACCTTCTTTCTGTCAGCTTCTTCCACTTGTGATTCACTCTTTGCAGAAGCACAAAGCAGAGTCACGACTCGAGATACATTGATTGTACCAGGAATGAGGCAGCTACTACTTCCCAATGAACTCCTCCACCCAATTGGTATGTGATTGATGTGATAGCCAGCTTTTGCGTGCAGGTTCCAGTGGCGAATCTAAGAACAAGTCATTAAGATGGACGAGAACAAATAAAGTTGATTAGACTCTGGAAATAAAGCATTGTGCTGAAGCGTTCAAAGCAGATCTAGCGTTCAACTCGACACCCAATTGGTGATAGGCTCTCACACCTTCAGAACGTTACGGGAAATACAAGGCCGAACAAACACACAATCTTCTGCTTGCAAAACACTATGATGAGAATGACTTCGAATCAAATCTAAATACATTGCAGGAAAAGGATGAGGCTGGTCCAAAGTTAGCCCGACATCACTTCGAAACATGCAACATGCGAAAGGCAGTGACTACACTGCCGGAGTCAGGTACTCGATTGTTGCCTAGATTTTTAGGTAACACCCGGCCAAGCATTGTCACATTACAAGATGTCCTTCTCACCCTCACACGCCCGCACTGCTCCTGCGGATCATACCACATGAAACGCCAAGAAATGAACATTTTGAGGCAGCTTTCATTGAGTCCCTGCAAACAACAAAAACACAAGAACCCGCAGCTGATTAACCGACAAAAGCGTGCTGGTCATGGAGTATGCAGATTTACTCTTTCCATACTCATATGCAAGGAAGCGTCACCATCACAATCTTTTTGCAATGCTTTTTACCAGCCCCCGAAATGTGTTCTTGGGGAACACAGCCAGATCCACACGAAGAGTTAGGTGGGACATCTGCTCGATGAGGGCAAGGAATACATTTGCGCAGTATTTGAGCACACCTGCGATGCAAGCATTCCCTCACTGAGGGACATCTCGTCCTGGCCAATGTTGGATTGGGCCTTCATTTTGAGTCTGGCAGCGAACCTATCAGATGGGGCGCTGCTCAGGACGGCTTCATTGGCATTTACAGAGTTGGATACTTTGTGGACAGAGTTTCTCTGCGCGTTGTCTTGACAGATTCATTGACATTGACAGGATTGGATTGATTCCATATTCCATGCATGAGTACACAATGCACATACCCTTTGCAGTTCCTCCACGGAACGGCCAGAAGGGTATTCTACCAGTCCGAGTCTGGGTCGCTTTGGTCCGTCCTTCCAGCTTCTGCGAACATGGCATTTAGAATCCTTTCGGGGAGGCTTTCGGCACAGTGTGCTATACAAACTGTTCATACTATATTTTCACGAGATTTCTCGCAGAACCAACGCATGGAACATCTCAAAAGACTAAGATCTTCAAAGTAGTATGCAAATTGAACAAATCCAGTTCGAACGTCAATGAATATCTTTCCTGTGCTGGTAATAGTGGGTGTCCGATGGCCAATGCAAACCAATTCGTTGGATCGGGTTTTCATTTTGACTCTGGTGGCAAATTTATCAGATGGAGCGCTGCTCAAACCCGCGTTTGCGTTGCTATGTATCTCGCACAGCCACTTCAGGAAATGCCTTCCTTATCTTCCTTTCCCACACAGCCACTTCAGGAAAAGTCAAAAGCCTTTGGCACTTGAGAGCCCTATTGTTGTCGCATGATTCAGCAACCTACGTCTTAGTGCCAGAATCAAAAGCCTGGCTGCAGTTCAAGCTGGGGATGAGCATAGCGGCAGCACATATCCCAATCGTTGGGGCCCGTAAAACTGAACATGGCCTTCAATTTGTCCAGTGCCATCAGATTTTAATTGCTCAAATTCAGATTGAACAATCCCAGTTCGAACGTCAATGAACATCAAAAGAATGTATTTCTTCAAATTTAGACCCCTCCCCATTAACAACCTTTTGGTCAAGCTGAACCATCATTGCTGTAGCATGATTCAGCACCCTGCATCTTGATCCCATCATCAAAAGCCTGGCTGCAGTTCAAGCTGGGGATGAGCATAGCTGCAGCACATATCCCAAGCGTGGGGGCCTGCAAAACTGAACATGGCCTTCATTTTGACTCTGGTAGCGAATTTATCAAATGGATTTCCCTTTGGGTTTACTGGGTGGGGTTGTGCACCCCATTTTGTAGTTTAAAATGGGTAGCAGCACACCTAGAGTTGTGTTGATGTTGCATGTGTTATTTGAATGGGCCTGCAACCCATTTTGTAGAAAGGCATCTTTACCATCAAAATGATTGGAAAAAACTCAAACCCATTTTGTAGAAAAGACTTGTGGAACCAACATCGTTTTTTGTCTTGCTTTGGGAACACAATAACCCCTGCACAACCAATTTACTGTAAAACTACAGGCCTTGTCGTGGGAACACACGTTTCTAGTCACTGTTCCAGATTTCTTGTCACGCTTATACTTCCCATTCATAAAACGAAACTGATCTTTAAGAGAAGGGACGGAAGGGGGATTCAAACGGTTTCATTGCCAATGACAGGGTTGGATACTCTGTTGACAGAGTTTCGGTGCCCTCGAAACTCTGGTTAACTTCATTTGGACCTTGTACTATGATGACTTCATCGTGATTTGACGCAAAGGAGACAGAGAGAACGCGTCAGTATTGAAAACTTGGGTGCCAGTTGTGTGCATTGTCAAGTGTACTGCTTTTATTTACCCAATGTGCGAGGGATCCGCAATCTGCAGGTTTTTCTACCCTCTCTGTGTTTGGCCTCAGCACAAGAGTTGCAACACATATATCGCTTCAAGGGAGCCCGGGATAATACATTGCATAAGGTCAGTGCCATTCCGGAAATTCAAATCCCTGCAGCTTTTCCCAAACATCTCTGAAGCCTCGGGATCATTTTGTCTGCAATGGTACTATGTTCTAGCCCCAAGTCGGAGGGGAAGCATAAAGTCGTGGCATCCTGCGTGCCCCCAGGGCTATGTCAGTCTTGGATTATGTAGGCTGCCCGGGCATCTTTCCAAGTAGAAACACGAAACTTTTTGCACCCAGAACAAGCTGAAATCTCCACACTCAAAATCAAGCTTGGCGATCTGCCACGTTGACCCAGAAGCCGCCTCAAACAAAGATGCAAAGCAAGTTGAAAGCTGGCACTGCATTCTTCCGTGCAATGTGAGTCAAGCAAACTAATTTTTGGAACCTTGGGAATGGAAGGTGGAAAGAAGCAACGCAAAGGTGAATTTGAAACACCTATTTTCAAGCAAGCATCTTGGCATTGGAAGGCGTCCAGGTTGACCTTTTCAAATTTCGTTGATTGGAAAGATCCATGAAAAATTGAATGGGACCTTACCAACGGACCCCTAAGTAAGTTGCTAGAGCTGTTAGATACTCAGGTTGAGGGGTCGGTTAAGGGGGTCCTGTTGGAGATTTCTTGGAAAAGAGGATGCTCGAATTGGCGGACTTCCAGTTCCATCTCAGCTATGAGCGTTTCCTGTGCAGGATGGTGACTCGTTTGAGGACACTCAGTCAGTTATTTGTATCCTGCGAAGTTTGAATGACCTGTAATTCCCAAGCTTTCAAACTTCAATCAGAGAAACATTTCGTGGTTTTCGAACTTGTGGTTGTTGAAGCACTGCTACCATGAGAACGGTACCAATGCCATTCTTCAGCTTTTTGAGGCGAATTATTTGACCAACATTTGGTGATCTTCGAACCCGAAGGTGTCAGGAATGGGGGCGCTGTGTGAACACGCCCGTCCAAGTGTGTGTAAAGGATGCCACCAAGTGGCTCTACTACTTGTGGCCAAAAGTGATCACAAAAAGGTGAAGTTGAGAAAGAAGGGATTTTCCTAGCAGGTTCTGCTTGTTGCAGAATTGTGTGTGATATGCCAGTGTGGCAACCGCACAATTTGATCGGAATGGAAATACATAACCCGCTGCTGAGTGGTACGCGCTCCAACTGAAGCACTCAGGTGCACACAGGGTGTCACACAGGGCCTTTGCTTTGAAGCAGCATAGGACACTGGAAGTGCCAAAACTTCTCCGGCAACTTGCAACTTGCGCTTGCGATAAAAATGACGGAACCTCAGGAATTGTATTGTTTCTACGGTTTCATCGCATTGAACAGCGCCACTGTTCTGCATCAATTGAAATCATGGCAGTATCTGATGAACAAACCAGAGTACTTCGCTGGTTCACAGCCCCTACATTGAAAGTTGCACTTGGTATAGCTGGACTTGCAAGGTGTGGAATAAACAAGATTGTTCAAGCAGTTTCTGCTGACCCAACGACTGAGTTTGTTGCATTCTTTCGGTCTTTCTTTGATGATGCCGACAAAAATGTATTGAAGCAGGCATGACAGAGGAGTCTAAAGTGATGCTCTTAAATCACGAAGGTGCGACGTCTTAAATCTTGGCCATATCTTGTCTTATAACGACAATTCCTTTCCGAACAAGAATCCTAGGGATGGGAAATCGAAAGTTGAAATTATTTTGCCAATGTTTTGGAATGAGATTCTGAATTTTCAGCATTGTGCCCTTCTTCAATACACAATCTTTTTCCACAGGAACGGGGTTTGGCCCGTGAAGGGCACAAGGTCCTGAATGCTGTGATTCTGGAAGGATTTACAACCAGTACAGTGCCGTTTTAGACTTTCCTAGGTGGGGTCTGGGACATTGGGTATCTTAGACTCTTAAACCCCTTGTACCTGTTGTGCAGTATTCATGAAGAATCCCTGCAAGCTGCTCGACCGTCAGGGGGATCTTTACCCCTTTGGTCAAGCATTTGCACTGCTACTTGTCTAAGAAATTTCATAGAAGAATGGAAGCTGCGGTATGAGCCACTTGCAGTTGCATGAAAAGCATCCAACATCAGCCCACAGTGAAATCACAAGCCTGCTGCATGAAAAGCAACAGGGAAAAGAGTGGCAATCATTTTTTGCAGTTGTCATGCTCGAAGAAGTCCTGTAGGGCAGTTTGCAACCCAAAACATATAGTTCCTCTACCAACTCTGGTAAGCGCCCATAGGATGCACAGGATTCACTTTCAGAAAGCCCCCCTTGCTAGTTGAGTTGAATTGCACCTGCCTGAGGGTCAAATGTGTCACTTCACAGAGGGGCAAAGCGGACATACTAGTGTCTGAGGAAGGATGAATCTTCTGCAACCTATCCTAGGGATGGGAGATGGAAGCTTGAAAATCCCGTCTCCAACGTTTTGACCTGAGATTCAGAACTTCCGATATGGGGCCCTTCTTCAAGTGAGCCGGGAAATTCCTTGCAGGTACTTATTTCCGAGATATTTCACAGAGCAATGGCATGTGGAACGAGCCACTTGAGGTAAAACGACTGTTTCAGCCACGCAAAAGAGTCTTACTTTCCACAGAATTTGGTGCTGAAGGTCAAATGTTTCAATTGTTTCCACAGGGGCAAAGTGTACAATTATGGCAGTATCTGAGGAACGATGAATGGTTTGCAACCAGTCCTAGGGATGGGAGATCGAAAGCTGAAAACATGTCTCCAACGATTTGACGTAAGACTCAGAACTTCTGATATGGGGCCCTTTTTGAAGTGAGCCGGGAAATTCTTTGCTGGCACTTCTGTCTGAGAAACTTCACAGAGCAACGGCATGTGGAATGAGCCGCTTGCAGTACAATGACTGTTTCAGCCGCACAAAATCGTCTTACTTCCACAGAATTTGGCGCTGAAGGTCAAATGTGTACATTGTCTGCAGAGGGGCAAAGTGTACAATCGTGGCAGTGTCTGAAGAAGTATGAATCTTCTGCAACCTATCCTAGGGATGGGAGATCCCGTCTCCAACGATTTGACGTGAGACTCAGAACTTCCGAAATGGGGCCCTTCTTCAAGTGAACAACGGCATGTGGATTGAGCTGCTTGGTGTACCATGACTTTTTCAGCCGGGCCCGAATTAAGAGCATCCAGCATCATGGCATTGCACTGTTCTTTGTGTCAACATAGGGGCCCAAAATGAAATGAAAGGCTTTCCATATGCCAGGACTAGTACTTCATGCTGGCACAAGTCCAGCAAAGCTCGTCAAACAAAAGGATCTATGTCTAGATTTCTTCAGGAATGGTACTAGATTCCCAAAAGCTTGTACCAGCATCAGAGATTACGTGTCTGATGCATACCATCGGGAAATGTACCAAGTCAAAATCTGAGTGACCAGCCTACACTCCTTGGACAGCCTTGTGCTGTGGGACCAACGAGTTTGGAACGGCGACATGGCGAACGCAAAGTTGAGATGGGAAGCAACACAGACCGAGACAGAAATGTTGAAAACCATGCTACAGAAATTCTGAGACGTCAACACAGAAGCAGAATCAGAACCTACCAGGTACAGACATGTTATGTTTATTTTCTTCCTTTGATCGTGATTTTTTGCCATAGTAGTTTCTGTGCTGTTTCGTCAAGTGCTCATTCCTTGAACATGTCACTGCAATCAGATCCATGTATTGTATATCAGCTTTCTGCGGATTCTTATTGCAATTGCAACATTTCGTTGAACATCCAAACAAAAGCCAAATAGACTATATACAGTATATAGATCCCAAACGACTACGGACGGGAAAATAACTATCAATACCGAATGAAATTCATCAAAGTAGTGATGCGTGCGACTCATTTGCATGCGTTTTGAAAGTTTACCATTTTGAATGGAGGCAAATTCTCAGAAACAAAAAAACCTGCAGTTTGCAACATGTTTGTTCCGAACCTGATTCACCTAGAATCTATTTCATATCTGGAAAGATGAGAGATTTGATTTTACATACAATCATCGCAATTATTCAGAGATCATCAAAAATCATAGATTTGATTCCGTGCTGAAATAATTTCAAGTCCTTTGATTTCAATTTTTTTTGGAATCACAACCCAGCCATAACACGTCTTTGTCTTTTTACTTTGCCAAATTCTCCTGCAGTACTCTTTGGCAAGACTTGCAAACTCTGTTCTGGAATAACCGTGGCTCGAACTTAACTTGTTCGTCAAAGGTAGCATTACAATATGCATGCGTACATGGTTCATAAATTTTCTGCTACAAATTATCACATTTCACAAACGTTTGGCAGCCCTCACACCCCCTCCACGTTTCTGGGCATTGAGACTGCGGCATTCTACTTTTCAACCATGCACATGATGGCAAACCTAGGCCACGTTCGGTGCCTTTACTTCTGCGTGGTCTGTTTTTTTGATTCCTCCCCATGCTTTTTGTAGTTTACCCACAAAAAAAAAACTGGGAAAGGATGTAACGCCCATGTCACCAGAGTTCATCAAAACAGCTCCTAGAGACATGCATCGCTTCGGATTTGATGGTATGGAATCTCCGAAACAAGTCGCCTTGCTCTTTAGCATGGAAACTAACACAAAAGTTTTTTGTGCCATTGCCGAACGAGCTCAAAGCATTGTCGGTCAACCAAAACTCTTGTTGTCTAGAAATCGAGCGTATACAAGAAATTTCGCAAAAATGACAAACCTTTCGTGTTGGGGATATGAAAATTATTCACCTGTGGCCAAGCTTTCAGTCCGAAATCAAAAACCTGCCCTGCAAAAAAGACCACCACAGTAAGGCATGAGCTGACCAAGGCTCCAGGCGTCAAAGCCCAGGAGGTGGGCCAGCAGGTGGCCCAGGAGGTGGCAGGAAGGTAGCAATGATCAACTTGGCTCCACGTAGGCAACAAAGTTGTAAAGGGTTACGGACTGAAAGAATGTTTTTTCTTGTTGAGTGGGGTTGTCGGAGACTGTTCTATTTCCACGCCGTTCATTGTTGCATGAAATCCTACAAGAAAAATGTCGCCTGCGGCAGGAAATGGTAGGATCCCTCAGGCTCCAGCATTGTTCAGGTCTGCCCGGACCTGCTCCAACTCAACTTGTTGGCGAGCGAGATAGGGTTCCATCTCCAGCAGACGACCAGGGCAAGAAAAAACAACTCATCAGACTCATCGAACTGTTGCTTGCAACACAGCACAGAAAGGATTGATGCAGAGCTCTGCAACAATAAAATTCATTGGCATGCACTCAACGTAAGTTTCTTATTGGCTTGCAAGTTTTCACTCTGGGAAAACAGTTTGGATCGTTCCTCGCCTGCTCCACTCCCTGCTCAAAGCGGTTTTGGAGATCTTGCCGGTGTTCCACCTAGCGGCTTGGCATCTGTGGCAAGG